>BMAO01010610.1:0-60771 GCA_019973975.1 Trichonephila clavata | reverse complement strand
ACTTCATTTTTCGTTGTGAAATTATCGCACTATCTTAAATATTGTTATTGATTTTAATGTATTTTTTATGCTGATTTCAAATCTACTACTAGTTTCTTAATGACTAAAATATTTTTTGTAGTAAAGCTGCCTGAACACAATAATGTGAAATATGTGCAGAATAAAACAATATAGAATAACATAATATGCAAAGAAAAATAACACGAAAATTGACAAATACGGTATATTTAATAAGCATTTTGAAAATTACATTGTTGTCAATGTTAGAAAATCAATATTTTATGGGTTTAATTACGGCTCTACATCTTTTTGGCATGGAATGCACCAATTTCAAAAGAAGATCTTTCGTGACAATATGGTTGAAGGAAAATATTAAAGCTTCAATTAATTCACGTTTGTTTGAAGGTTTTTTCTTTGAAATTTCATAACCAATTTTAAACCATAAGTTCTCTATCGGATTAAGATCGGGAGACTGTCCTGGCAGTTCATTCTATTCACAGTATGGTCTTTCAACCATTTCTGACTACGTTTGCACGATGACAAGGGGCATTAACGTCCTGAAAAATGCATGACTGATTCCCAAAAAGATCTCTCGCAGTTGGTAGCAATTTATTTTATAGTATTTCAATGTAATCATGGCTTTCACTGTTCCGCTAACGATGTGAAGTCTTCCAACACCATGAGAAGACATGCAACCCCATACCATCACTTTTGTCGGGTACTTTACTGTGGGCTTCAGACACTGAGGGCTGAATTCCTCATGAGTGCGTCGTCTTACATAGGCACTACTTTGGTTGCCAGAAATAGAAAACTGACTCTCGTCACTAAATATTACTCTTTCCCATTCTTTAATAGTCCATAATGAATGTTCCTTGCCCACGTCAATCGCCTCTTGCGTTGAAATTCAGTCAGTAATGGTTTTGGCACGCTTTACAGCCTCGTAACCCAATTTCCAGCAGTCTTCCTCTAACAGTTCTTGGGAACACAGTCATATTTGATGTCAAAGTCAATTGTTTCAAAATTTGCGAGGAATTAAGCTCTCTGTTTGAAAGTGAAATTCTGTGCAATAACCTGTCTTCACGTAAAGATGTTTTGCTTGGTCGTCCTGATCGCCCCTGCCGCAATAAAATTTGTTTCAGAAAATCTTTTCAAAGTTCTCACAACAGTAGAAAGGCCACATGGTACTTTAGCAGCAATTTGCACATAGAATAACCTTCTTCCTTCAAATGTATTATTTGTACCTTTTATTTCAGGCAGATATGAAAATTTAGCCATAATTCCAATATTTTCCACAAACGCACTTCAAATTGCTTTCAATACACTATTTTCCCACAAGCACACACACACAACTGCATTCAATACAATAAACCACGTTTCACCTTTTTCTTCCAACCCTTTATGCTACTGCTCTCTGATTGGTTGAAATGACGGAGCATTTCATAGGTGGAAAACACATTCACTCATTCTTACAGTGACCTTATGCTTTCTTGTCAAGGTTTTTTCAACATATCAATGAAACTATTTACTTTAGATGAAATCTACAAACAGATTTGAAATCAGCATGAAAAAATACATTAAAATCAATAACAATATTTAAGATAGTGCGATAATTTCACAACGAAAAATGAAGTCAAACACAAAAATTACGCTAAAAAATGAGTGTGTTCAGGACTTTTTGCCACCATGCACTGAAATAGTTTCCTTTTGATCATTTCTAAAAATATATATGCATAATATCGTGGATTAAATGTCGCTATCATGGCAATAATTTACAATGTTTGTCATTGAATAGTTTAACTAAATATTTAACATGCAACTTGAAATATTTGACACTGAAGTTTTTTTCAGGATAAAAGAAAAAAAAAGTAAACATAAGTTATTAAAGTAATACGTCCTTGTTTTTGATGACTTTGATTAACATTACGAATGATTGAAATGTGTTAATACTGTTTCCATTTCCGGAGTAATGGTTTTTTTTTTTGTTAAAAACTGAATTCCCAGTTTCGTTTACTTTTTGAGATGATTTGTTTTCCCTACAGCAGAAAGGAAAAATTACTGCTTTCTTGCAAAGGAAAGAGGTAAGAAAATAGTGTCGCAAATATTTTTAAATATAAGTGGGTTGATTTGAAGACTACAGCAGGTTAATACGCTTTAAATGCTTAATTTACATAAATAATTAGTATATAAAATAAAAAAATTATAAATAATTTCTAAAGTTTGCTTTTATATTTATTCAAATTTTTAATTGAATTGTATCATAATTTTGCATAATAATTACAAACGGGCCTTTATTTAATGAAGTCACTAAATCCCGTAAAATGTTCGTTATATGGAAAATTCATTTAACAGAAATTGATTTTTTCAATATTCTTTAAAAACCACTTAAGACAAATTTTATTTTGATAAACTGTATATGTTATTTAAAAAAAAATTATTCACACTTTTTTTAAAATTAATATCTATTTATTTTATATATCTTACCAAAGCAAGAAAAAAAAAGAATACATTGTTCAGGAGTACATTGTATTTTCAACTTTAAAAAATAATTTTATTTTAAAACTAATGAATTTTGTAACATTTTCTAATTTTAAGCCTAGGAGTAATTTTAAACATTTATTATTTTATAATCAGTAATTTTAAGCATACACTACCACACGAGTCCTTAAATTTAATTACTGTTAAAATCTGTTAGTTTTACTTTAATTTTTTGTTTGAAAAATTATGGCAATTTTATTGCTCTAGGCGAGTTAAGCACCTGGTAATACCAGTTCAAGGTCTTTGATCACCGTAAAATGTCCTAAAAGAGAGAATAATTTGAAAAATGTCCTGAAATATTTTAAAAATTGGGAGAAAGAAATCGACTTAAAAGAGAAAAAGTTCTTTAAATAGAAAATGCGCTTAGCTATTTGGAGGCTATTTTAGAAAGAAAATAGTAAAATGTTTTTGGTTCTAGGAAAAAGTTCGCAAAATAGAAAAATTCGTAAAACAGAGGTTCGTTATATTCAGATTCAACTGTATTTTCACTATTTCTGTTAACAGTTTTTCCTTAGAAAAAAGCCTCTAAACCTATTAAGACATCTAAAATCCGAATTCTTACAGATAGTTAGCTTCGAACATAAAATTGTGTAATAAAATTTGATGGCCGAAAATTTCTGTAGAGAGTTTGAGAATACCAGGAACATAAAACCGGATTTTTTGGCATTTATTGATCGAAGAATACGAAAAGTATTTCCTACAAGTAATTCACTGAAGATCACAAGATGACTTTTTTGCTCAAGAAAAATTTTCTGAGATAATTTTTAAAAAAAAAATTTCCTTTGTATATATTATATTTTGAAGGTTAGTAGAGGATTTTACATAAGAATAATTTTTGTTCGAACTTGATTTCGAGTGAAATATAGGTTTTTTTCCGGCTAATCTGATATTGTTTATAACTTTAGATTTAGTAACAAAATTGAATTTTTAATTTAATTATTAAAGGTTGCTTAGTTAGTAAACTTAAATTTTCACTTTATTATGACATTATACACACACACAAACACAACACACACACACACAAACACACACAACACAAAAACAACAAAACAAAACCACACACAACACACACCACAACACACACACACACACACAACCACACACCACACACACAAACACAACACACACCACACACACACACAAAGGAAAAATGTTTCACGATAAGTTTTTTTCAAAGTAATATATAAACCAGAAGCAGAATATAAAAATAACTTGAGTATTTCCCAGAAATTAAATAAGTTTTATGGATAGTAAAAGTTAAAAAAGTGTATCACATTAATCTTTAGATTTTATTAAATTTTTTTTTATAATTGGGGACTCTAAAGCAAACGCTATAATTTTTGACAACATATCCAGTAATTCTGAGCCTAGATCATGAGACAAGAATGACACCTGAACTGATTCTCCATATTTTCATACCACGTCAACATGAGGACTTAAGAGTCTCAACATATTTACGCGCATCGTTTCTTCTACATAACGGTTCTTCAGTGCAACCAGGACTTACATTATGACTCGACAACGCCGGCCACGAGTTTGTGGCCATAATCACTCGGTCACATAATCACATAATCACATCTACCGAGGTCACTTTTACTCTTTAGGACCGGGATCAGCAACCTTTTAGTTGTGGCTTGCCAAACCAATCTATACCAATATGATTCAGCGTGCCACACAGTAGGACCTTTTTGACACAATTCGTTTCCAACAATAATGCTTACAGAGTTAGAGAATAGAGGTCAATAATATAGATTTATTGTTGTATTATATACTAATTTGACAACATTTAAAGATATTTCTTAACATAAAAATAAACAGCATAAAATATAACCATTTCTTCAGCAAATAAATAAATTGTAAATATATTATGTATTTTTTAAACATATTTATTAAAATAAGAAATATATATACAACGTAAAATGTTAGTATTTCCCTCCATTATAGTTAAATAAAAAGATAAATAGAAATTTTAATGCGAACCTAGTGCTTGCACTGCCCTGCTTTCATATCGCAAAATCAGGGGTATAATGTGTAACTTTCAATTAAACACGATTCTGAGTATTCAGTTGTTAAATAATTTATTTGAGGATTCGAAATGTTTTTCATATGAGGAAATATTTTATACTTAGATATGTAAAACCAAAAGCGAAAAGTAGAGTACATGCAATTTTCTCTCTTCAAGCAATTAAATCTCTCCAGTACTGACATTTAATAATTTACAAAATAGCTGTGAATTTATTTGTAGAGTTTCTTTCAGACTTTCTCGTAATTATGTATATGTCCATGATTCTGAAGTGTTAGTCAAATAAGGTCCATTACAAATTTATCAACTTAAATCCACTCAAAAATTGACAAATTTGTAGAATAGTGTTGTGTCACTGAAAATTGTACCACGTGCCATTGGTTGCTGATCCCTGCTTTAGGACTAGGGTTTGCAATCCCGTGTCATATTTTCAATCCCGGGATTTCGGGATTACATTAACCAAATCCCAGGATCCCGGGAATGGTCCCGGAATTAGGATTGGACTATTTATCTAAAATACTTACATATTAGCATAGTTGAAATTGTATAATAAACTGAAAATATAATTAAAAATTGATTTAACATTTTTTTAATGAAACAAATAAAAAATTAATTTATCATAAATAAATAAAAATAGTACCAAATGACGTTTTTAAAAAAAGCATTTCTTCATTTTTTGTGTTTCTGTAAATAAGCTTATAAAAACACAGCTCATCCAGCGTTTCATTCTTGAAACGGCTTCTTATTTTTGTTACAAATTGTCCTTTCGAAGAAAATGCACGTTCGGATTCTTTAGTAGTAGGTATTATCGTCATTAAATAGGAGTATGTTCTTTTCAGGTAGTCACCATATCTCCCTCCATTTTCAAAAAAGAGACATTTCTTTTTGACTATATGATGACAATGATTCAAATCTAATAGACTGTATTGGTGCATATACTTCTTCGATAACTTTATTTAGTTCTTCCGCTACACTTAATGGTTTTTGTATATAAATTGATCCAATTATTGAATCAGAATGTGAATCAATTTCAAGTGTTACCTCATTTGAAATTTAAGATCCAGTTGCATGAGCTGTTAATAATGCAATGGGATTTGAAGTGTCTCAAGTCTTCCAAGGAGGTCCGCTATTAATTAACGGCATTTAATTGAAGAAGGAACTGTGATAAAATCTATTCTTGAGATGTTGCTTATATTATTATATAAGCGTTGCAGTGAGCCACTCAGATCTGTGCGACGTTCTCCCATACTAGAAATGAGAGCTGTGCATTGATTTTTTTTGTTTACCTATAGCACTTATAATTGCACAAAAAAATTCTACGTACATATTTCATAAATAAAATATAAAATTTTGAAGAATTAAAAAAAGTTTTATGAGAAATTTTTTTTAAAAATATAATTCAAACAAAAATTAAATCCCGGGATTAGTTATTTTAATCTCGAGATTTTGGGATTGGAAAAAACACTGGGATTCCGGGGCCGAAAACCATACTAGATATATTCCAAAAATTCTAATTGCCTCTGTTCAAGTTAGCTGACACCGGATATCCTGAGGGTGGGAGAAATGTCCGTTTTTCGACCCCACTAGCAATAGAGAGAAAGTTACAGAAAAAAAATAAGAGAAAACATATCAAATTTCCCTGTTTAACATAGATACCCGCCTCAAACCCTTCAAGGTTCAACAGGTAAGAAAAGTGACATTAAACCTATATAGTACAAAAAGGTAAATAAGATATATTTAATGTAATACCAAATTCACAATACTTTGAAAAAAAATTTGAAATTGTAATTCAGACAAAAATTAAATCCCGGGATTTGAAAAAAAACCACCGGGATCCCGGGATCTCGAAATCCCGGTGCTGCAAACCCTATTTAGGACACATCTGATAAAACTTAATTGTAAAGGGCTAGCAGGTCTTAAAAACTGATACAATGTTGAAAATAACATACTCTATAAAAATGTAGGTTTATAAATTTAAGAAAAAAATGAGGTAATAATCTTGTAATTTCTTTTATAAGGGGAAATTTAATTTAAAACATTTATTTTCATTTATGTTTCTTTTTTGTATACATTTGTCGCATTTCTAGGCATTTCAGCCTACGGTAAAATTTCCTAAATCGACTATCTCTCAATAGATAAATCATTTCAGCAAGTTGACTCAACTATTGTACATCGCATACATCGTGTTAAATTCAATTGAAAACTACTTCTTTATACTTGGTTGTTTACTGAGTAAATTGTATATTGAACGGTTGGATTGTGGAACTCAATAGTTATTTAGCATAAATTTAAAATGTTTGTAACTTGAATTGCTGCTTTCACTCTCGTTACTTCTGTGAGCAAAGGATATATATAGATTCCGCTTCTTAATCTATTACAAATTTTTTTAATTATAAGCGTTTTATTTATTTTCGTTTCTGTTACGTATTCGATCAGTGGTTTCCTAATTAGGAAGCGCAACCCTTAGAGAGGCACAGAAAGGATTAAAAGGAGACACGAAAAGTTTAATAAAAATATAATTTTCTCAAAATAATGCATACAAATTAAGGCGATATGGTACCATCTTCATAATTTTTTTAATATTTGATATTTGGTTTTAATTGTATTTCATAAAGGTTAACATTTAATAATAATTCCATACAAATTTTTTAAAATTTGTTGCAAAATGTTTGTAAAATTTAAATATTTTTAGCTTTTTTTAAATCCCTAAGGCTTTTTTAAATATGTCTCTTTTCTTTCAAATTTTTTTTCCCCCCCCCAAATACCTTATAATATGCTACATAAAACTGTGCATGGGTTTTTTTTTCTGCTGCTGCTCTTTAATTTTTTATTAATTTTTTTATAGTTAAACTTCCAAAAATCCCCAAAAAACATTCATTTCGATTTTGAAATTTTTTAGAAAAAGTACTAAACATGCTAGAGCTAATTCCATGCAGTTTTACAAAACATACATTTCAGAACATGTATAAAAAATTTCAAACCCATACTTTAACTATCAAAACAGCCTTAGGGTTTTGAATAACAGTATATGTACAAAAATTCTACATGGAGAAATGAGTTTGAAGTTTTCATTCCATGAATAGCATAATATAATATTCATCGAATTGTCTGAAACTTTTATGAAATGTTAATTAACTTATTTAAAACTACTTACCATAAAAAATTGCACAAATATAGAACAATTAAACAGTATACTGCCATAATGAATATATAGAAAAAAAACGAATGAAAGATCAATATATTCCATAAAACTTTATCTTAATAATTATAAAAAATAATAAATACACACACTTCAGAGCTAATTCCATGCTCAGAGCTAAGGCACAACATGTACAAAAATTGTTTATGCCTTTATTTTTTATTTCCTTGATTTTAAAAGCCTTCGCATGTTAAATATTGTACACGAATAAAAGCAAAATCAAATAACAATTTATAGGTAAAATACATCAAAATCTAAGAACTGTATATGTGCATTTGTTTAAATAAATATCTTAAAATATTTTAATAATAAAAGTGTTGAATCTCGCACACATGGGATATATATATCACCAAAAACAAATATATAAAAATGGGAGAGTTTTTCTATTCTTGCGAATTAGATTTTTAATTATCTGAGTTATCAAAATGAGATTTAGTATTTGTGCTTTGGGAGAATCCGTTTTGAAGTTTTAATTTCATTCATAATAATATCATAAAAATCACGCACACCTTTTAAATCTTGACCAAATCCATTTGATCTTCCCCAGTAAATAATTCACAAACTAGAATTTTTGCATGAATTGCACAATTCTTTCTTAAAATGATTTATTACTGTATGTATAATGTCAATCTCATTGATGCGCATTAGAAAAATAATTAATTCATTTTTTATCAGGCTCTTTTCTAGCAGATAATCTGAAATGTAGGTGTGGTAGTTGCTGTTTAGCATCAAACATTGCTCCATTACTTAATGAAAAATGCAGGTAAAGCTTTGAAATTTTGCAGGCATATTTATAAAGATTCGGGGTATCAAATAAGCCAATAAAATTCTCCTTGACTGTTTAATGATTTTTAGGGTACCATATCGCCTTAAAAATACAGATGTAATACAACTAATAATATAACATTTAATTTTATTTCCTATTCTATTTTAGCATTAAAATAAACATTTAAAAAAATGGAAAGTGTATATTTTTTTCCGAAAATCGATAACACCGAGGAGACATTAAGTTTACATCGTTTTTAAAGAGAAGAGTAATAACGGAAAATTCGGAGACAGCTTTGTGGAATGAAATCTAATACTTTATTGCTAACTACAAATTAAGGCATCCAACTGGCTGCGACAACTTTTTTTTAAAAAAAAGGAGATATGGGGATTTTTTTGTTATTTTTAGATTTGTTTAGTACATTTTAAGAAAAACGTGCTGAAATTAAGAAGAGAAAAAGAAATTATTATTACTAAAATGGGAACAAATAGGTAAAAATTGACAAAAAATAGCATAAACGCGGCCCATTCTGCACCAAAGGTTTATTAGCAAATTTTCAATTTTTTCAATCTAATGTGTTGCTATATTATTCAATTTTGAAATGACCTTCAGGATAAGAGATATTTTCTTTTTTACAAAAACTAGAGCACTTTATCTCGGTTACTATATGAAAATGCTTAAAAAACAGTAATTATATTCACATAAGGGACTGTAAATATTGTAATAAAACAGTGATTGATAAATCTGAAAGTTAAAGCAATTTCACTACTATACAGAACTTACAGGAAAAAATTCCTTTGATTATGTTCAAAACTTTTTTAGCAATCGCTGACCCCGTTTGATTATTTTCAAAAAATCACATTTCGAGTAAAACGCGTTTTAAAGTATGACATCTTGCTTAAAGTAACGACATCTGCTTTTACTAAAACACTTGTAGTTTTTGTTCTAGTAAACGGAAAATGATAAGCTTGATATTTTTTATAAGTCTAATAAGATGGCCCATAAAATAAAATCATAAAAAAAAATTGTCAATTTTTGGCAAAATTCACAGTTTAAGGGTAGTCGGATACCTTAAGTAATTTTTCAAAACAAGTTATAAGGTTTTATTTGAATTATAAATACATCTTGTAGCTACTGAAACTACGTAACAATTTTCAATAGCTTGCAACTACTTAAAATTGAGTAATAATATGCAGGGTGTCCCAAATAATATACAAAATTGGAAGACAATCCGAGAACATCGTTAGGAACCATAATCACACAGGAAAGCATAGGCGGAAACAAATAGGTAGTTCTGCACGCTACTTGACAAGATCTGCACTATAACTTCTTCATTTCAGATGTTGACTGAGTGCAGTAACCATGAATGCCAAGTTGATGGATAAATACTTCGTCTAGGTCTAGTGCAGCTGTTCCTAAACTGTGGTCCGTGGACCCCGGGAGTCCACAACGTTTTTCTAGGGAGTCCACGAAGATCTCTTATCTAATGTTAAGATTTCCCTCTTTTACTGACTCTGAAAGACGTGGAAAAATTGAAGGATGTGTCATCCTAGACTAGGCCACTTCATTGTTCCCCAAAAAATATTTACTAGAAAATGTATTTCGATCAAGAATATTATTTCAGTTTTTATTTTTATTTTTCAACCACACATAGAGAGCCATTACTAAAACATAATATTTTCAAAAAATATATAGTACAAACACACGTGTAAAGATTTACTGCCAATACGATAACGATTGCATCCATCTCAATTTTGTAATCAAATTGCGCTTGTATTATTTATTTATATGCGCCTACATTACTTATTTGAAACTAGTATTTTGTAATATTTTTATACGCATATATAATTAGATGTTTACTGTTTTTTAATGGGAAAAAAGACTGTTTAAAAAGTCTGCATAAATAGCATAAGCCGTCTTAGGACCATTGAGAAACCTCTAAATCACTCAGCCATATGTTGAGAGTCAGAGAGGGGTGATCAAAATTTTGGGGGTCCACGATATCAGGATGATACATAAAGGTGGGGGGGGGGCGAAATTTTTAGAACCGCTGGTCAAGTGGACAGAAATGCACGTGCTTCTCCACAGTTATTTTGAAAAAGATATCCAATGAAATGCCAAAAAAATTGCCTAATGTTCGCTGGGTAAATGAAAACCTTGCCAGCGAGGGTGCAGAATATCAGGCAAATACCTCCCGTTATGATTGCTTACAATTTTGTAATTTTTTGTTGAGTAGCTAAGTTTGTTTATACCTGTTCACATAAAATATAATTAAATTTTAAATTTCTTCATGCACTGCGTCTTCCCGATGTTGGGTGCTATTGGTTTCCAAATAAAGTCCTAAGCCATTGGTACTTTATTTACAGTTTGGGAGGCATCCAGAGCAAGCTCTGGTTTACATCATAAGGAGTGACGTGACGTCACTCCACCCCAGCACCGCTCAAAATACGGCTATTTTCAGTTAATTTCACCATAATACCATTTTCTACTGCTGTTCTTCCTGTGTCTTTATTTACCACCCCCAGGTATTATTTCCCCCCATGTTTTCCAATATGATTAGGATTTTCAACGATGTTCCTTACCTTCTCTATTTTGCAGCCTTATTTGTGACCCTTATTACAAAAATAAATTTGAAATTCTTTAAAAGGTTTTAAAAATAGGTCCATGAGTTACTTGTTTCATTGAACAAATAACTCTTGAACCTAACCATTTTCAATCACAGGATTTGTCCTCCTATTATATATGCAAAGTTTGTGATATTCCGAGTTCTAAATAACGCGACGAGATCTTTCATTTTTCTTTTTTTAAATAATGTCATTAATAATATGAATGACCGCGTTGATATTTTAAAAAGTATTAATTTTTCTGTACGAACGAGAAGTTTGAAAAACTATCTCTCATTTGCTTAGTAAGCTTTGTTTTAACTATTAGTTTTTTCTGCACTGTACATTTTCTTTACATAAATAAATATATTATAAAACAGTTAAAATTATCTGCAATGAGAAAACAGTTTTGTATGAGAGCAGAGATCCCCCCCCCCACTTCATCTTAATATAAGAAATGATAAGAAAAGAAAAGATCAGCGAATCCTTCTTCCACAATAAACTTTCCATAGAAGTAACAAAAGAAATAATATATATACTATATCATTTTTAAATAATATAGTGTTTTGACTACGTACGATTTCAAATATTTTCCGAGGCTATACATGAAAGTAAAATACATGTATGAATTAATATGGATTATTTTTTCACTTTGAATATCTCTATGTTGATCAGCTTTGTCCGGATACTTTAACCCTTTCGTGGTCCATTTATTTCCTTTTCGAATTTCACGCAGTTTTTTTTATTTTTTATTAACAATTAAAAATAGCATTTTAAGAAATATATTTTATTTTGCCGAATTTTTTGCTTGCATTTAAATTTTAGGATTGGGAAGAATGCTTTCTAAGGAACCATTCACCGTCATAAAGAAAATTAAATTTAATGGTGATTATTTGCCATGAAAAAATGAGAAGCAAGTTGCCGTGCACAAGGGGAAACATTCTACACACATGTAGAGGACACTCTTTTTTTTTCTTGTCCCTTTCTGCTACATTTCCTACATCGTCTATAGTTGAAAACCATTTTGGCATATGTTTTCCTACTCTGACTAAGCGCGTATCATTCGGAACTGCATACTTCTTGGCTTAGAAGCTTGCAGGACATCCTTTCCTTTTTTGATGGATATCCGTCAATTAGCAGACGAGCTATTGCTGTACGGAATGTTTGCTGGTCTAAACTTCTGTTTCTTTTGTTCACTTGCCATAGTATGAAACTATTTATGATGGCAAGGCCAATGAGAAAATAAAAGATTTGTATGGGAATCAGTTTTCCTATCGTTATAATAGCAAAGTCAATATACATTATAATGGGTTTTGCGTTTCAAAACAGGTGTATTTTGTAAGATCATGTAGATGGGAAGAAATCTTCCCAAGGTTCATGAAAAGGTTAATCCAGTCAAATAAGAGAATTTCTACTGTATACTGAAAGTTATAAAATAATAGTTATGAATATAGATAGATTATCTTACCACACAACAGCACAAGAAAACAGTGATGAAACCAACAAATGCTCCGGCAGTACCTACGATCCATACCAATCGAATGAAAAAAATGACACCGAAAATATTTTGAATACATGGTAAATACACTCCTGCTATCGTTCCAAGATTGGCTTTCTGTAAAATAAAAATAAAAACATAGGGTTAGGTCCTTATTTTTATAAGTGTAGGATTTTCATTTTAACCTAAAAATAAATTTTATTCCATGAATTTTACATTGAATACAAAAAAACTTATTCCTCCTATATTTAAAATTTCAATTTTTTATTGGATTCTGTGTTTAAGAAGCATATACACAATTAAAGATTTCATAAAATTTAGCACACTTTCAAGTAATTGACTCACAGTATTTAAGTGCAATTAAAGAACGGATGAATAAAATGAGTTAAAATATATTTTTTATTGATAAGTATAAAATTTTTTATAGTTTAGTAAGTATAAAATTTTTTAAGAAGTTTTTACCTTAGGGGCAGCTTTTCCTTCTGGTTGATCCTCCACGGTTGGTATAGATACATCATAATTAGCAAGTGTATTAAGAAGACTTGCAACATGAGGTCTTTCCGCCATTTCCTCCTGTAAAATAAAAAATGCAATTATTCAATGTCTGAAATTAATAGCGTGTTTTTACCACTTTATATCTGATTAAATATATAACATAATTTTTTTTATTTCCCAGGTGTTTTAAATTTGAACAAGAAAAATATTTAGTAAAAGTTATGTTTTATTAAAAAAATTTAAATTACACTGATGAAAACAATTGAAGGGACAAATGTCTTCTTTGTAATAGTGAGAAAAGCTACCGAAGTAAATATAACCAATCTTATCTTAATTATCATCTGATATTATGCCACCATATGGACAAAACGGGCAAAACCTGCATTCTAAATAAGGAAACTGGTTACTTGTGCAGCCCAGCTACTGACCAATACCCTGTCAATCAGAGAAAAACAAGTCTAATAGTGCGTGGGATCGCCTCTAACAGCTACACATCTCTCGCATTGGTCCTTATAAACCCCTGTGGCAACCGGACCCAATCTTGTATCAAGATACTCTTAAGTTCATTGATGGTCAATGGAGCTGGTCTTCAAACTGCAATTGAACGTCCAGGGACAACCCATACGTGTTCGATGGGAGTAAGGTCTGGGGACATTCCAGAACAGTCAAATTGTTGAATATCCTCCGATTGGAGGCATTTGTCCACCGACTTAACCCAGTGTTGGTGTGTGTTATAGTTCATAAAAATGAAATTTGGTCCATATGCTCTGCGGAAAAGTTTGACATATGGCAAGGATCTCGTCCCTGTACCACTGACGAGTCAGAGTATCTCTATCGAATGCACGAAGATCAGTATGTCCGTCTGCCATGATAGACAATAGTGGCTTTATTCGACAATGTTAGAGGGCCGATATCGACTCCTGGGTTCTATACAGATAAGAACACGTCTCGAGTCACTGTCTAGACTTAATCGCGGCTCATCGCTGAAGAGAACCCTCCCATAATCCTCCTATGTCAAAGACAAGTGTTTTTAGAACTATATTAGGGATGCAGACTACAGAGCGCCTGACATACGGGCCACCTGCATTAATTCTCTGGACGACTGTTATTCACGAAATGGAGGTTGCTGTTGCATTATGCAGGTTGCAAGATAGTTGTGTCGCTATCGCGGGCATATCTCTTTTAACTAGAAGTTTCAAATAACCGTCTTGAGTGAGCGTTGTTACCCTTTTGCGGCCTTTACCAGGGCGGCGGAGCACTGTTTCTGTTTCTGTAAACTGTTTCCATTGAGTGGACACCACATTTCTTGAAACCCCCAGGTCCCTACAGCAGATAGGCTGTGATTGTCTCTTTCTGAGTCTTCTAACTACCCGCCATCTTGTGGCATCGACTACAAAGATAACGATGGGTAAACAAAGAATTTAAAAAAAAACAAGAATCGGGCTAAATTCTAATGTTTCAAAACGTCATTGCGCTATAAGCTTCAGCGAGCTAGGGAGCCAGGTACCTCTACATACACAGATCCACTACCTTTCGACGTCGCAGGCAACTAAGTGGCAGAGGTATCAACGAAGTGTTTAGCTTTCATCTGATATCTTATTTGCGTATAAAAATTATTTTGTTCTGTTTTTTTTTAAAAAAAAAACTTTTTTAAAATTGTTTTGATCAGTATATTATTAAAAGTTATTTCGTTAAAAATTCATTATATTAAGACTAATTTTTGATTTGACTAAGTACACGTTCTTACTTAGAGTCATGTAAAGATTTTTATTTCCGTAAAATCCGGCGTATGGCGCGCACTGGCGTATAACGCACTCCTATTCTTTCGAGCAGTATTTTTTTAAGGTGTATTTGCCATATAACGCGCGCCCCCCTTTTTTTTACGAAGAAACCTGATATGTACGTAAGCAATGCCCTTATGTTTTTAAGTCATTTATTCGAAGTATGATTTCAGGTTTTTGAAAAAATAGTATACTTCTAGAACTACGACTCTTTAAATTCATAAGGTATGTCATTTCTTTTTGAATAAGCAGTGTGACACAAAAAAACGAGACTGGTCCAATAGATCATTGTACTTACAGAATCAGTTCTTTGTGACATTATCACCTTCAAAGCAGTTCCCTTCAGCATTCACATACGTCTGCATTCGGTGCTGCCATTGCTGGTAACAGTTCTGGAACGAGATTTATGGAAGTCCCTTTTGGAGATTTTCCGTTTTTGCCTGAACCTCTTCAACTGAAGTAAAATGGTTTCCCTTTCAGAAAGATTTAACTGTACGAAATAAGAAAAAGTCGTATGGTGCCATATCAGGTGAATGAGGAGGATGCCCTATCACAGTGATGTTTTTGCTGGTCAGAAACTGCTTGACAGATAGAGCCATGTGAACGGATGCATTGTCTTGGTGCAACAGCCATCTATCACTCCCCAATTCTGGACTTTCTTTCCTAATTTTTTCACCAAGTCTTTTTAGTATTTCAGTGTAGAAGTGTTGATTAACAGTCTGATTGCTGATGTGAGTGGAAACCCACTCATATCACGAATTTTGGCAATATTTTGGTCTGTAATTGCTGACTTTGAGCACCCAGCAGTTTCATCATCTTCCACACTATCCTTCTCCTGAAAACATCTTATATCATTTAAACACATGAGTACGAGACAAAATTTCATCTCCATAAGCCTCAGTTGGTATTTGAAATGTTTTCGTGGCTCATATCTTAAGTTTCACAAGAAACTTGTTGTTGATTCAACATTTTTCCGGCAGAATGCAGTTGCACATGTTCCTTCAATGACGCAGTACTCCCAATTGGCGTGATAGATTGAGGCGAAACTGGCTACACGGATAGTGGAGTGAATAGTGGAGGTCCGTGGGATGACGTCACCAAAACAGTTGTTGCCAAATCAACTATTTTTTTAAGAAACACACTTAGTCTCGTTTCTTTTTGTGCCACATCTTATGTGTAGAAGACTAATATTTTTAATACTCATCTATTTTTTAAGCTGTCATTTTTATACCTGGCGTATCACGCGCATCCGTCAATTGCAATCTTATTTTTTGTGTTGAAAGTGCGCGTTATAAGCCGGATTTTACTGTAAGTAGATTTCTCTTATTTTAATTTTATTGTTATTGTTCGATTGTTTTCGGCTTGTTAATTTAAAGATAAATTCTAATCTAACTTTGAAGATAGAATTGGTATAATTCATTATCTTAGATTTAACGGATAAAAGGATGTTTTACTTCAATTATTTATTTTTAACGACAAATTTTAAAGAAAATAGTTTATAAATTGAGTCACATGTAAAGCTGAAAAAGTAGGATATTTAACTAAGAGATTAATCAGTAAAATAAGTCAAATTTAGTACATTTAAAGCAATATAAACACAAAACATATAGATGTTTTTTTTTCATTATGATATGTTGAAATGTTATCGGTATACGTATGCATTTCATTTAAAAATTCATCAAAATATGAATGAATGAGTTTTAAAATCCATTTTTTATTTGTTTTGTATAGCAACAAGAATTTATTGGTAAGAATTTTGTTGTTGTTGCTAATGTCACCTGATCGGTAGTTCCAGATCGAGGCCCACGAAATTCATCTAGAAGGGGTTTATTTCTTCCGCCTGTAGCTAGACGCAGCATTGAGTACCATGCAGGTGGCAGTACGATTAGGCTCGGTTCCACCCCAGTTTTGATGGAGGACACCCTGGGGGAATGGTCAGGGATCCTCCTACCTCTCTTCCCCTTTGCCCCATGCCGCACATGCAATATACACTTACAAAAATCCGTGACTTTCCAGGGCACAGAGAGTAGCTACTGAGCTCTCACCCATGTCAAATTTCCTTTAACAAGATCAAGAAAAAGTGGAATTTAGGCACGCCTCCCGGACCACGTCGTTTCCACCAATCGCCATGAAGTATATCGCAGACTGAAAAATTCCATCTTTCGTCACTTCCCCACCAAAGACTTTTAGATATGGGACTGAGGGCTACTTTGGGCCAAAGATGAACCGTTATCAACATTTCCCGGGTATATTTTTTAAGAAAATTTTTATATGAAATGATTTTTTAAATTTAAAAACAAGAATATTCATATGAAAGTAATATCTATTTTTTATTACTTCATTAGAGTGTAAATACACAATTCTATTAAAAAACCATCATTTTATTTAAACTTGTAACAGAAGTAAATTAAGATATTATTATTCAAGTATACATATAGCGATAACATAATGCATATTTTTGAATCAATTGAGTGTAATTATAAACACGATTTTAATTATATGAAATTCATTTTAGCAAAAATGCTTATTATGTTTTGATAAAAAAAAACTGTTTACTGAAGAGGGAGAAGAATACAAAGTTATATAAACCAGATAATATAACCATAAAACTATATAAATGGCATTATTCATATGGCATTTATTCTCGGAACTTTTGTGTAATTATTCTTGTGAAAAATGGAAATTTGTAAAATATGAATTTATTTAAAAGCCCTCCTAAAAATTTTAAATTTCAATACAATTTTTTTTTTAATTTTTGAAAATTAGCTGAACAATATTTTTAAAAAGATAATTTATCTAATATTCGGAATCTGCCACTACACTCTCTCTCTTTCTCGGTAAACTATTTTTATTTCTTTAGATAGGAATGGCTTAAAGTTTTTTTAAAAGTTTCTCGTTATTCTGTTGTTATTGGGATGCATTATAATCGACATTACTTTTAAATAAACAGCCAACACACCCAAAAATATGTTGATTATGGAACAAATCGAGATTTTTCTTCAAACATCTGAAAAAGGGAAGGAACCTACAGGATGGGCAATACCATGCCGTTATTTCTGTCAGGAAAATTATAGTGGAACTTTCTCTTATCTAGGAGGACACGCGCATGTAATAACAGTGAAGGTCTGGTCATCTCCAACGGAAGCAGTTTCAGCAGGTGGACAATTTTACAAGGGTCATGGTGATTGCATTGAGAAAAGCAAATTCGTACATACAATTAATCTCAGCTGACACCCACCTAAACGTGTTTAATGTGCACCAGCTAATGGAAACGATGGATAGAACAAGGAAATGCGGCATATCTGAAGGGTGCTGGTGGGCCAAGAAAGACGTCAGGACGCATAGACTGATTGATCCCCCAACAAGAGGTGGCTGTCACCACTTTGCAGTGTGTACAGGACACCCTTGATGTTCCTATATCAACCAGAAACATTATCAGTCGAATGATTGTTAGTGGCCTGCCCTTATGGCATCCGTTAAGAGGACTCCCACAACACAGACGACTATTTTTGTAATGGTGTCAGACAGTGAACGATGGAATGGCTCCGAGTCGTGTTCTTACACCCCACCGAGTGAAACGCGGATCATGGTTTCGAGGCCATTGTATATGAGAGCAATTCACCACTGGTTCATATTCAAGGCAATATATTTCACATATTCAACAATATGTGAAAGATGGAGTGCGGCCTTTGACACTTTCCTTCCAACGGGGTCCTTCTTAACAGAAGAATAACATCCGAGCGCACACTCCCCTCATCATCAAACATGCTTCGCAAGATGTACAGAGGCTTTCTTGGCCATCATTCTTCCCCGATCTCTCCCCAATCACACACGTCTGGGACTGGATAGAAAGCCACTTGCATGCCTTGTCATTGTTATGGTTTGAAAAAGTACTGTGGCAAATGGTATGGGGAACCCTCCCCTGGGACACCATTCGTACTCTCATTGCCTTGTATCGATACGTATTGCTATGTATCTCGCTGTCCACAGTAGTCTTACAACCTACTGAGATGATATTGTTTTTGTTCTGTGTTACGAGTATCATATCGAATTAGACGTAACCTTGCTGTCTCCCTTTGTTTGCCGAGTTTCTTCATTTTCCGGCCACTTACTCTGGGTGTTGCTTTTTAATGCCTCGTAATGTTTATTATTAAATAATGTAAGGGGGAAATTTCACTCAATGAAAAGTATGTTACAAGTTTAATTCAGGATAAAAATAACGAATTTTTTTAAAAAAATGTTTTGATTAGTTACTAACACATGTATGCTGTTAAAAAAATAGCGTTTATATTAACTAACTGCAAAATATAATACTAAAATTGTACTTTACGTTTTAATATGTTTAAGTTAAAATTTTATATAATTCAAGTTTTCAAAAATCAAACAATGGGGGAAAAAGTCTGAAATCGGATTATTTAGACTTGAGAGTCTGTATACAAAAATTCAACTCTATAGATTTCCTAGATAATGCGTAAAATATTGCTAGTGTAATAGTTTTGATTTTCAAAAAAAAAAAAAAATAAAAATACACGGGACTATTTTTGAATACTTCAAATGAAACAAAAACAAATTATCGAAAGATATTTTTCAAAATATATGTTTTCTTTATTTTAATAAATGATATAAAATAAAAAAAAAGAGGAAAAAGCTACGCATATTATTCTAAAGGAAAAGCTTCTGTTTGGCACAAATGTTTCCTTTTCAACCTACAAATAACTCTCTCAAGAACGCTCGAGATTTCTATATTTATTTTTAACATATTTGGCAGAATAACTTTCATATTTATGAGCCTTATCACGAAACTTTATTGTTATTAAAATCGATTCGATGATAGATGCGATGCAAGGAAACAACTCTAGGCTTCGACAGATATCTGGATTCTTTCACATATATATTGATTTCAGTTTTCAAGAAACTGTAATGTAAGGTATTTGATATGTTCAGAATTGATTCTTGCGCCACCGATATTGAGAGAAGCTTCAAAGTTTTAATTCTTTGAATCCATCATACAGTGCCGAATATTTTGATATTTTTCTTCCGATTATGTTTCAAAACAGGAAATAGAGTTTTTACAAAATTTGCAGTTATATAAAGCAATTCATTGTTCCCAATAGCAAATTTTCATCATTCTCTGAATTAAAATTGGGTCATTACTTTTTTAATCATTACTTTACTTGCCGTTACCCTCTCGCTTCGCTTGGTATTTCATGACATTTTAACATTGTATATTCTCTTTAGATCATTCTTATATGTCCCAACACTAAGCTTTCAATTGTTTTGAAAAATATTTTTGTTTGCTCTCACACTTCTTGATTTAAAAAAGACAGTACTTGAATACATGTAACATAAGTATATTTATTTTTAACGTTCGTGTATGCCCCCCCCCTCTCCCATCCTAGAAATGGATTTCCTCAAAACGCATATTTAACGGATCTCCAAATAACAAGAGAAAGATATTTTTCAAATTTCATGTCTGTAGGTGTAATAGCTATAGAACGGAATTTCTCACCTATACGCCCCCTTAAAGACTAATTTCTGCAAAAAAAAATTCCTTGTGGATTTTTACTTAACCAAAGAAACATGTTTTCCAAATTTCAAGTTGTGAGTGCTCTTGCTCAAAAAAGGAGAATTTTTGTGCATAACCCCCCCCCCCCGTTATACAAAGAGTCAATTTTTGCAAATTCTGCTGATCTTTACAAAAGAAACATGCCTCCCAAGTTTCAAGTCTGTAGGACTAATAGTTTCGGAGGCCTGGTGAAGAATGGGTGAGTGAATGAATGAGTCTGAATGAGTCACCCTTCTCCTATGCAAACACCCAAGAAAGACAAGAGATAGCACAAGAAAATTTATTTTGTAGATAACATGTTGACCAAGTATCAAATGACTAAATTTTTATAGACTTCTGTTAAGTGTGGTTCCAGCCAGAGTAGCCGCCATTGTTGGAGATCACCGCTGCCACACGCCTCGGCATTGATTCAAAGAGACTTTGGATGAGTTCTTGGGGTACAGCAGATCAAGCAGCTTCCACACGTTGCCAAAGTTGACCTGGTGTGGCAGTTGGGGTTTAATCTGGGTCAATCGTGGAGCAAACATGGACCACATGTTTTCTATCGGTGAAAGATCCGGAGAGCGAGCCGGCCAGGGAAGCAATTCAATCTTATGATTGACGAAGAACCTTTGACAATGCGTGCCACGTGTGGTCGCGCATTATCCTGTTGAAATATGGCTGTGGCCAAGCCCTGAAGGTAAGGAAGGACAACTGGCTCCAACACCTCGGAGATGTAGCGCTGGCTGTTTAAAGTACCGGCAATGCGTACTAGAGGAGTGCGAGAGTGATATCCAATACCGTCCCATACAATAATACCCGGTGCAGGACCAGTGTGGCATAACGCAGCTGTTCAGCATCCTCTCTCCACGGGGTTTCCAGACTCTAATCTGATCATCGTGGTGTTGCAGACAGATGCGTGACTCGTCAGTAAAGACAACTTCATTCCATTCTGCCGCCCACATCCTTCTTTCATCGCACCATTGGCGGCGGAACGTCTGTGGTACTGCGTTAAGGGTAGACCAAGCAATGGACCTCTTGCGGACAGACCGCTCTGCTGTAACCGGCGTCGAATGGTACGCGCAGACACTGAATGATGCGTTACAGACTCAATGTGCTGTGCTATGGTTCGTGATGTGACTGAGCGATCCGTCACTGCCATGCGCACAATTTGCCTGTCCTCACGTGAAGTGGTGCACTGAGGTGGATGCGATCGACCACGTCGGTCCATCGTACCTCCTGCATCCAACGGTCACATATCCGCATTACAGTTGTTTGGTTTCGTCCAACACGACTACCGATTTCCCTGAAAGATAATCCACAATCTCGGTAGGCCACTATCCTTCCTCTGTCGAACTCGGATACTTGATCAAAAGCTGATCGCTGTTTTCTACGAGACATAACTGATCGTTTTTTGAAAAAACACAAGAAAAACACAATTGCCGAACTTGAAGTCGTCGAAATCTCCAAGCCTTAAATAGCGCTTTGAGGTGGCGCCACAGGCGTGCGTGATGTGTGTCTGCGCTGAAATTCTAATCATTTGCATATCTCACCTCCGCTAATGCATGTTGTAAATTTTATGTTATTTGCGTGCTTCCTTCAGGGTGTTGCATTTACGGTGACCAGCAGTGTATATATAATTAATTCAGATTCACTCTTCTCCCGCAATCACACTCAATATAATATAATATTTCTTTCAAAATAAAGGCAAGAGGTAACTAAGCAATGCTTGTTCAACATGATTAAAACTAAAATATAATCATTCGAATTTTCTGAATTCTGTTTGAATGGATATATGACTTAGAAAGAAGAACGGGATTTTCTAAATGTGTATGATTTTACAATACCAAAAGCATTTATTTATTTGATATTTATCATTTCAATATTTAAAAAAAAAAAAAAAACTGTGTGATTTTATTTCCCAGGATATTTAAAGAATCGATATTTTTTATTATCTGCCCACAAAAAGGTTGATCTAATTTTTTTTTTCTTAGAATTTAAAGCCTACGTATACTAAAAAGATGTTATCTGGTATATGAATGAAGGGAAAAATAAAATAAAAAATTAGTTTTTATGTTAATTATTGCCATAAGAGGAATGAAGTTTTAGTTGTCGAGCACGTTTGGGAAGCACTAGGCCTACGTGTAGCTGCTCTCAATCTCCTTCCTAGGACTCCAGCCACACTTTCAACTGCCTCAGGAGAGCAATGGGTCACACTTTCTACAGAATTAATAGACCGGATAACTGAGAGTAGCAAACATCGTGGCATGAGCTGCAATGCTTCTTGGGGGGGGGGCGGGTTTCATATTAATGGTTTTTTTCCCTATACCAAACTGAAACATCCGATTTGTTCATTGTATACATATGTTAATTTCTTTTACACCATAATTGTCTGGTGATTAGTTTTTATGCTCTTTTATACCTTCGTATGTGTTGTAAGTTTCATACGCTTAATTTCTTGAGTTATCGTCGTTTTTTCGAGATTTTTCCTTAATCTATGATAACCAGGGTAGTTACAAGAAAAAAGAATATATATCAGGTATATTTAACAGCTTCTTTAATATTGAATTAAAAAAAAACCCACCGTGTTGAAAATGTAATGAATTATACAGCGGAAGACGGAAAACAGTTCGAATAGGACTGCGAGGAGAGAGTCAGAGTTGTGTTATACTTATATATGAAAGGTTGCAACGTTACTCTCTCTCTCTATCTATATATATATATATACTCTATACTATCTATATATATATTATCAGTAATTATAGTTTTTGGTTATTTATATTGTAGAAAAATATTTTTTTTTGAGTCAAAAAACATCTAACAAAAATTAAATCTTTTTTTCATTTTTTCGAAAATTCAACCTTTTTTAGGCAATATTAAATTTTGAAATTTTTTTATAATTATTTTTCTTTAAATCTCCATACCACAGAACATCTTTTCCGCATAGGTAAGTTCTGATTAAAAACAATTTTTTTCCTTTATATCCACATTTGTTTATATATTTTGAAAAAATATTTCCATTCTAAATTAATTTTTAAAAACGTGTGTAGTTTAATTTCTTTGCCATTTTTTATTTAAAAATACCTTTTAATTATGTAGATGTTTTGTAAAAAAAATGAGCTTACGCTGTACAAATAAAGGTTCTTGTCGAACGTTCCTTGTTCCTTGTCCCTGTTTGCAGCATGATCATCTGATTGGTGTCCATCTCCTGAAACAAAATTTTTTAAATTAAAAAACTGATAAACACAAAGGACAGATTTTGCGCGAATGTTTTTTCTACATTTCTAGGGCCAAACAGCATTGATTATCAAGAAACATGTTTCTCTCCTTTCATTTTTTTGGATTGGACGTATTATAGTAAAAATTATCGATTTTAATTACTGAAAGTTTGATTTGTTGCTATGAACACAACCAGTTGTTTGGCTAAACTCAGTAAAAGTATAAGACCGTCCCACTGTCTTCATATATAATTACAATGGCAGCTCGTAACCTATAAATATCGTTATACCCCACAATTCCAATATTATCTCGTGTATTATAATGGAAAGCTATACTGATGTCGGATTTAATTCATGCACGAATGGTTTGGAAATATTTCTTTGTTATAAAATATCCTTTAAATATGTTCTTTAAGTGGAATTAGTATTCAGAATTTTTTAAAGTTTTAATAAAAAACAAATGTTGAAACTTTATTCATTGAAACACTGATGTCAAAAATGTGATGATACGCCGAAAGGTTTTGAATTATTAGTCTCTTTTGAAACATATATCACCAAGTTATTAGTTATTAGTTAAAATTTCTTTTAATTTTTCACAGTTTGTTTATTATTTTATCAATTTTAAGCTTGCACTTCTCTCAGTTCTAACATAAAAATAATCTTAATGGGCTGCGTTACTTAAAAATATGATTTTCTTTAAATTGAGGTAAAAGAAAAAATACACAACCTTCAATTTTAAATTCTTTAAAAAAACTGAAAAATAATTTACTTGAAATTAATAAATTTAAGCAAACATTTTTTATTTGAAATTTTTTGAAATTATTTCTTTTTTGTTGAACACACATTTAATTTTCTAGCGTTAATTGTTTCAAAAATTGTACTTTCTTAATTTATATTTGTAACTGCTAGTAATTTAGTTCAGTTAATTTTACATATTTTTTTAATTTGTCAAGTTGAAAAATTAAAAAATTATTTATAAGTAATGCATTAATTACAACAAGAATAATTAAAAAAAACATTGTCTACGTTTTTTTATTGACTTAGAGTTTATTTACACTAAGAAAAAGCTTGGAAGTTAGTGTCTTAAACGTGTTATTAAATAAGAAGGACTTGTAGAAAATTGATTAAATACCCTTTTTCTGTGATAGACTTAGTACTCCCATGACCTTTCAATGAGAAACAAAGTCTAAAAATAATTTATATACCTTTTAGAGAAGTAAAATTGGTTTCTAATATTTCAAAAATACAATCAATATTATTATAACTTCCGAAAAGTTAAAGATAACAATTATAATTACCATAAAATCCGGCGAATAAAGCGCACCCATACTTTCAAGCTCTTTTTTTAAATTCTTAGGTATATTCGCCGTATAACGCGCACCCCCTTTTTTGCAAAAGGAACTTCAAGTGTACGTGTGCAATGCTATTATGTTTTGAAGTCATTTATTCGAGATATTATCCCAAGATTAGGAAAAAGTAATATACTTTTAGAACAAGAACATTAAGTTTACTAAAAATGTCATCTATTTTAAATAAACAGTATTCCGATCTTTGTAGAAATCTTAACTTTTTATATATGTTCATCTTATTTTTTATTTTTAAAGCTATCATTTTTATATCCGCCAAATCTTATATGCATAAAATATATTTTATACAATTAGACTGCAAGTAATTAAGCATTATTTTAAGTAAGTGACACTTATTTGTATTAATATAAATAGTTGTATAAATTCTAACTATTTATAAAATGATTACTTTATATATATTTTTTAAAAATTACAATTACCTCATCTATTTTATATTGGATTGCCCTTAAGGTTTAATGGTCTTCACTGCAAATTGAGTAAACTAAGAATCTCGAATAGGTCCAATTAATATTGGAATGCATTTAATTACCAATCACAGAGAAATTCCTTTCTAGAGAAAATGCCCCAATTAAGTAATCGACACCTTAAAACTAGCATTCCTTAAAACCTCGTTAACGAAATAAGTAAGATTAATGCCTTCAATCGATGCTAGAAGGATGTGTAGTCATTGGAAGATTTTCCTATTTTGGAGGGAATGTGTGACGTATGATAAAAAAACCTTCTATTCTTTTTTGTTTCTCACTGTATCTTATTATTTCAGAAGAAAAATGAAGCAACTGATAGGAGAATATATTATTGTAAAATATAATCACATATAATATGAGAGAGGGAATCATTTTTACATAAAAAAAGGCAAGTTATAAGTTTATAATTTGATATCGTATCTTACTGATAAAAAGGATTTTTAGCTGCATAAGCAGCAAATAAATGTCTTCTACATAACATTTATTAAATATATAAATATATGAAAATTTAATTTAATTTTTATGTATTAAAGAAGAAAGAATTGGATTCTATATTTTTATGTTTGTTTGTATTTACCGGTTGATATTTTAAAAAATGATTTGATGAATGGTCCAAATTTAAAATTTGAAAAACTCAATAAACTCAAGCATTATGAAATATAGATTATATTAATATCGAAGTAACTTTTTATGGTAAGTATTTCTTTTTACGATATATGATGATTTATTTAATGATGAAATATTTATGATGGGTGTGTGTTGTGTATGTGATGATATATCTTATATTATATAAGATAAATGATTTATTACAAGCTTCACGTCGTATGAAAATTTCAGACAAGAAATAAAATTGAATGTCAGATAAAGACAGTCAGATAAAAAGAGTGAAATACTATTGTACAGTAATACTCTAATGGTCTCATTTGTATACAATAAATAATGAAGACATGCTTTATAAATAGATCATATATCTAATGTACACTTGCGATCATTCAAAATGCAACATCGAGGATGATGATAGATTATTTATTAGATAGGTAATACGTAATACAAAGGTAAAATGACTCAAAATACAGCCTGCCGCGAAACGTAGAAGATGATGAAATCGGCATTAATTGTTGACATCATGTATGATAATAATCACTGCAACAGACCTCGGCATTGAATGAAAAATGCTTTAAATATTTTGTTGGACTATTGCAGCCTATGCTGTCTCGATAAATTGCCAATGTTGATATGGTATTGCATTGGGATATGTATTCTGGGATAGCCGTTCTTCAATAACTAACCAGACGTGTACGATAGGCTATAAGGACGAGATAAAAAACATGTCAAAGACAGAAACGCATGTTGAGGGCCGAAGAGGTTTTGAATCCTACGTGAAACGTGTGATCACGTATTGTCCTCTTGGAATGTATCCACAGGCAAGACCTGAAGGTAAGGGTGGACAATATGCTCACAACTTTAAAAATTTGGTTCTGGCGGTTTTATTGTACTGGAAATGCTGACGAAGGGGGTGTGGTAGAGGGATCCGATACCACTCCAAGTTATAAGACCATTATGAGGTGTAATCTCTATAAGTTATGCAATCTCTCTCTATAGTACCTCCAGACACTTATTCAACCGTCGCTGTGCTGCAAGCAAAAGTGTTATTAGTCTGTAAAAACATTACTTGCCACTCGGATGTCTCTACCCACCGTTTAATAAAGCATTGTAGACGTGAATGCCTGTAATTTTGAAGCAAGAGTAATGACAGCATTTCAACTATGTTACCAACGTTATCGAATGTAACACGCAGACTCCATTTTTTTTGTTCAACAGATCACATTTTTTTTATGGAACCTTATGTGGCAAAACGATTTATCATTGCTATGCGCACAATACTAGTAAATCTGTCATTATGAGGGGCAATAAGGTTGGTGGCATTGGCCAGTCATTCCTCCTGTGTCAATCGATTACAGATCCACTTCACTATGTTGAGGACTATCTGGTAAGGAAATCCGTTTAAAATAACATAGGGAGTTATTCTTTAAAGTTTTACTCAGAGTTTAACTACCATCTTTTTACAATGGTATAGTATTGTGCAAAAATTGGTATTACAACATAAAAGTGAGTGAGAGAGAATGTGATAAATAAATGTTGAATAAAGATGGTTGTTAGCTAGAAAAGCTCATGATTAACAGTGCGGAGATAGACATAGAAAATTAAATTCATAAGCTAACTAGTACTTCGTTGTTTTAGCCCAGGAACTTATTGAGGTGATTAGTAAAGTCTACTTTGAAAAAGTTCTCAGATAAGTTTTACTAATCGTTAGATCCGAGACTATTAAAGTAATCTCGAGAGCGTCAGTCAATTTGTGGAAAAAGAGCTCAGATTGTTTACAAATAATCCAGATAAATAAAATTTTGATTGATTAAATATTAGTTTTTCTTCTCAACTCTTGAGTAAAGTGGATTAATTCAATAAAAATAATTAACTTGATTACTTGTCTTTGTAGTTATTGCCTGGTGTTTTGTGTAATGGAAACTAATCATATTATTAGGTAGGGTCGAAGTCACGATCTATCGAGTACGTGGCTCTCGTAGTATGATAGTCAGGCTTTGAGAGAAGGGGCCGTTACAACTATTTAGTTACATCTGAAATGATTCCCATTTTGTCAAAAATATTCCTCATTCCCTATAGTCAAAAATTTTTCATCGATCGATCTCGGGAACGTTCTTGAATAACATCCGTATACCTTCAAGGCATACTGAAACTGCACAAGCAAAACTACTATGAGTAAAAGTTTCTCAACTTAATTTTGTTCTCCCTTTATGTAGTGCTTGTTGGTGGATCTACAGGCGCTGATATACTAATTGTTTGGGTATCCCATCATATGGAGTACGCTTGGTGAAAATTTCACACTTTTTGAATGCTACTTTCATGATGTTGCATTTCAGATGGCGAGAAACCGTGTACTAGCAACATGTCGAATAGAAATTATTTTTTAAAATTATAGGAGAATATTAGTTTTTTAGTAATAGTTTTATTGATACACACACACAGCTATTTTCATGTTAAAAAGAATAGAAAATAACTTAATATATTGTGAATGTAAAATTTGAGTCATCAAATAATTTGGCTTACATTAACTATACATGTACATCCTGAAGGCTTTCTGATTACTTATAATAAAATATGAAGGACAATTTTTTTAAGCATAACCATTTATGCATATGAGGCACTGATGCATGTCTGATCGATAAAGGACACACCCAATCTCTGTAAGTCATGCATGTACAACATGGCAATAATTTATGCATGGAAGAATAAGAAAGGGAAGAATTAAAAAAAAAGTTCCTGTGTGTTATTACTACACACTTAGTATCTTTCCATCCCAAAAGAAATATAAATAATTCACCAAAGCAATTTGTTTCTTTTGCAGCCCATTTAAATATTAGTAAATTAGGAAGGAAGGGTGTACGCATTCTCTTTGTTTAAAATTTAGTAGGAATAGTAATTATTAAATAAGAAATACACATTTATCTAAATTACTTTACGAAGTGAAGAATTAAAAAAACTATTTTAGTTACAAAATATCTAGCAAATTCTGACACAAAAGTAAAAAATAAAATAATATTAAAATCAGAGAGAGAGAGAATTTTTTTATAGTTGAAGCTAAAGGATTAAAATAAAGAACTTGCTTTGTAAAACTTGGGGTATGAAAATATGAATAATGACAAAGGAGAAAATTGGAAGTTAATAACAATGAAAATGATTAGATTTGCCAAATTTATTTTACGATTTAATCCGTATTGAAAAATAAAACAATGATTATAAAATACTTCTTATAGGACCAGATTTGCTTTTATAAACCTAAATATATTCCCTGTTCCTTATTATGTTATTTGAAATGTACTTCAGCTTTTCCATGTCCTTATAAAAAACAGTTTTAAAAGAAATGTAAGTTCCCCTGTTCTCTAGAATGTTGAACAAGGCAACTGAATTTATATGTTAAAATCTATAGGAATGATTAACTGATCTCTATAAGGCTTATAGTATTATTATTATACGTTGGATTATAATGCGAATAAAAGATATTCTTGATATCAAGTTAGAAGAAATCACAAAAAAGATAGACGATTCCAGAAACTGTTTTAGAACAGACAAATATGGGCCATTGTACCTTATCTACAAATGACTTATTTTACTTGAATAATATTAGAACGGAGATATTCTCCAGAGTTTCAACCGAAAACATGGGAAACAGGATAATTATATTTGAAAAGTTTTATACTTGGTAATTAAATACTGTTTAAATAAAGGGTTAACAAATAAAATTTATCTTTAAAGAACGGCGAATGGAAAGAAATTTAAAGTGCAAATAGGTAAGTAATGAATAACATTTTAAAAATTGATTAGTTTTGGAAGTATGATGAAATTAAAGCAGCTTTTGAAATATTGCTCATTTTTATTAACGAAGTATGTATTTTGAAATGTAAGTATAAATTATATACGTCTCTCTATATATGCATATAAGAAGTTGCATTTGTTTAATAAGAATAACTCCAGAACTTTTAGGTTTCATCGTTCATTTTCCCCCGCTTCTGAGAATTGTATATTACTTTTTCCCATTATTTCATTAAAAAAATTATAACTAATTTGTATACTATACAAAGTATTTCTGTATAATCTTTGAGGACTTACATATTAAACCGTCGACTAATTTCCACAAGTCGAAAAGGCATCGTTAATTCAGAAAAATGTCGCCAAATGCTGCTATCGTTGTTATTACTGTGTTCGAACGTGCCCGAGAATCGTTTACATTATTGGTTGCACATCACAGCTTTTGGCGACGTCTTTTTGTTAAACGAAATTGGTCGACGGTATAATACGTAAGTATCAATGTTTGTAAATTTTTAACCCTATTTTCTAGTTTATCCTTTTTCGTATAATGACAATAGTGTCATTAGTATAGTGTAATTTTTCGTGCTCAAAATTGAAATATAATGGTAATCAGGCTAAAGATAATTTTTTATTACAATATATCCTGGCAAATTTAAAACGCAAAGATTAAAGCACATACAGCAATAAAAGTGCTTTTATTTTAATTTTCTTAAATGAACCGCTATATGAATTCTTCGAAAACTAAGAAATATTTACAATTTCAAAGTAGTGTTAAATATTAAACTCATTATCTCATCACAAATGAACACATTTTATGGATTAAAAAAACTTAATATATAAGACATTTAAGGAAAATAATATATGGAACTTCTGTTTTTGAAAGCATTATGTTAATTTTTTTTTTCCTTAGCTTTTCAAATGTTTTAAATTTGGAAATGAGTATTTTTATGAATTCTTGCTAATAGTTATGTTTATCAATAAAAAAAACTGGATATAAAGTATACTTTTTTTCTACCCCAAATCATTCACTTATTTCATTTTATTTGTGTGTGTTTGATTAGATATTTCTTTAAAAGTTATCGATATTTAAAATTAATTATTTTTCCTCGGTGTCAATGTCTAATAATATGAATATAAACAAATTCATTAAGTACATATTTAAACTCATTTGATACATTTATGAGTATTCTAAATTCAGAAACAGATTCATGACAGAACAATATTCCATTACTATGTTATTATATGCAAATTTATTTAATTTGGAAGTTGTTACATTATACTTCTCGTCTTATATGAGAAAGAATTACTAAAACAACTGTTTATTTTTCGTACAATATTGCATGGCTGGAGTAATTTAGAACTGGGAAGAAAAGAAATAAAATCAAGATATTATAATTTCACACTTAATGCAACACGAAATGACACGGAAGAAAATCATTTACATCCTCATTTAATGGCTAAGATCTGGTTTTTCGGAGGTGATATGCAATTAATTCTGGCGTGTGCTAGAATGTGTGTGTGTGGGTGTGTGTGAAGAAAAAGGGGTAATCACGAGAAAATTTTGATGAAAATTTACGATTTTCTCTTGTCTAGAATCTTTTAAATTGAATGTTAAATGGAAGCTTGTTACACAAGTTTGCTAGAAAATAAGCAATGTTACACATCTGGTTATTTCAGAAGTTTGTCTGACATAAGGATAACATTATATTTAGTAAAAGACAATTTCAAATTTTAATTAATTGCATTTATATTAATAAATAGGGTTAGAAAATAATTTGTTACAAATAATATAGTTTTTAATTACTTGGTTATACATAAAACTATACATTATACATGGATTTTTGTTAATTGGATTACGTTTTTTACGATTGATAAATGCAAACTTTTTCAAGGAAAAAACTGAAGAACTACAAGGTAATTATAAGAAAAGTTCCGCTTTCAAAATGCGGTAAAAAAGAACAACTGCTCAGAAGGACTTCAAATTTTAACTAAATGTACTTGAAGAAAGGGAAACGGTATGGCATAAGAAAAAGTTCCAAAGTTTATTAACAGATGGCACTCCTCCCCACATTGCAAAGTCAGTGATACGATTGCTCAAGAGGCCTTTCGGAAACGATAGAATGAACAATCCTCATGACTTCTGGCTGAGGGGTTATCTTAAAATATTGTGTTCATTGGTCTGATTACAAATTTAGCTGACTCAAAGGCATGGATTACGCAACACATTCACAACGTGACCGCTGAGACACTTGGCTCTGTTGTTTATTGCTTTCAACTTATGGAAGAAAATGGTGGACAGCATATTGAAGATTGATAGCAAACATTTTTCCTGTTGTTTTTTATGCGGTTTCTGGCCCTAGGACATAAAGAATCGATTTTTTCCATCGAATGTGGTATGACCTTGCCGTGGTAGATGTAGATGGCATTTTCACCAACAGATTATAAAGGAAGTAAAGGATTGCATTGGAAGTCATTTTTTTTCATCAAAAACAATCTTACACATTGAACAATACAGTCGATTTAATACACAATTCATCAGGGACGTCTTAAGACTTCCTGAGGCCCTGGGCCCCTACACATAAGTAGACTCTGGGTCCCTACGCAAAGTAGGCCGTGGGTCCCTACGCAAAAGTAGGCCTAGATCCCTACGTAAAAGTAGGCTCTGGGTCCCTACGCAAAAGTGGACTCTGGGTCCCTACGCAAAAGTAGGCCCTTGGTCTCTACGCAAAAGTAGGCCCTAGATCCCTACTCAAAAGTAGGCTCAGGATCCCTACGCAAAAGTAGACTCTGGGTCCCTACGCAAAAGTGGACTCTGGGTCCCTACGCAAAAGTAGGCTCTGGGTCCCTACGCAAAAGTAGGCATTCGGTCCCTACGCAAAGTAGGCCCTTGGTCTCTACGCAATAGTAGGCCCTAGATCCCTACGCAAAAGTAGACTCTGGGTCCCTACGCAAAAGTGGACTCTGGGTCCCTACGTAAAAGTAGGCACTGGGTTCCTACGCAGACCCTGGGCTCTTACATAAATGCAGGTTCCCTTAAAAGTAGACAGTACATAGACAGACAGTCAAATACTAGCACAAATAATAACTCGAAACAAATAAATAGGCATGACTTACAATCTCACAAACCGGCTCGACCGACTGCCACTTTTTGACTGAAGGAGTAATGATGGTGTATGGTGGCCAATAAATGGACGACCATCATCTATGTAGCCAGTTGACATGTTGTCCGAAATTCTCAGTTTTTCAGAGAATAAAAACGGAAAAAACATTTGACTGTTGAAATTATTTGAATCATTATCTTATTAAGGCTAACTTGAGAACGAGACGAGGCCCCTATAACGGCCGAGGTCCTGAGCCCGGGACCAGTTGACCCATGACTTAAGACATCCTTGCAATTCATGTATCACCATGTATCCGAATCCACTTTCATTTTTCCGTTTACAGCATCATTTTTTGATACTTCGGATTTTTTTCTTATGCTATACCATTTCTCCCTTCTTCAAGTATATTCATTTCAAGTTTGAAGTCATTCTGACCTCTGGTTCTTTTTTTACAGCATTTTGAAAGTGGAACTTTCATTATAATCACTCTGTATTTAAAATAAATCAAAATAACTCATCATAAAAGAAATGTCTGTACTCTATTCTAGGAAATTTATTTTAATAAATTTAGATAATGAATACACCAAGCATATCAAATTAAATATAAAAAAAAGAATTTTATAATTGTAATTTAAAATGTGTGTGTGTTATTCCATTTTTCACTGCATGCAAGTTTACTGTTTGAATAAGATAGTATAATTCAAAATATTAAATAATTTCTTGTCTTTTTTTATAACAGCGTGTTTTCAAGAATCGTTTGCCAATAAAATAAAAACTACGAGTTTTTCCTTTAAAATTATCGTTAGAAAAACATATTTACCCAGATCATTTCTTTCAAAAAAATTATCAACGTTTTTCACATAACGTCTGTATTTATTTAGTAGAATGAAGAATTTAAAATTCACAATAATAATTGATGATCAGTTTGCAAAACAGGATAAAATTTGTACAATAAATATATATAAATTGAAATTATTGGTCTCACAGAAAAACTGTAGATCATATAATATTTCAAAAATATTCTACATAGTAATAATAGTGAATTATCGTGTAGAATATTTTTGAATTCTGATTAAGAGTTTTTATATAAAACAAGAAGAATTTTTCAGCTGCATTAGAAGCCAGGAGCCAGAATGTCTGAGAAGGATGAAGAGTAAATAAGCCGATTAACAAAAAACAGTAGCTGTTGCTCATCATAAATTACGCAATAATTTAGATCTTTTGGTTCCTTTCCAGACTGACGCAATTTATGAGATGGTTTGTTTCAAGTAATAGATCTTGGTAAGAAAATGCATGAACTACTGTAACTTATACATAGCTGAAAGTCCAGATAAAGTCACAAAGATGAAATAAACGCAGTATATGTAACCAAAATAATACAAAAAGTTAAAAACAAACTATGAAATTATGAGCAAAACTTGATTTTTATATGTTTCAGATCAAATTTATAGTTTTAGGGTAAGAGATAAGTGCATTTAAGATATTTAAACATATATTATGTTAGAATAGCTTCTTTTCTGAGGAGGATAAGGCCACGGTAGTCTAATGGTTATGGTCAAGAACTTATGACACGCCGTCTATGAGCTCGTGACCATGGCCACTGACCGTTTCGAGAAGCTGATGCATGTTAAATGAGTCGTGGCTCAATGTCCTCCTGTTGGCGCGATGTGGTAGTTTGGAAGTCTACGGTTTGGTAGTCCACGAATTCTCTGATGCCTTTTCAAAAAAACTTATTTATGGGAAAGAACGTATAGTAAATTTTTCTTCATCTTAAAAATAAGTACAGAAACCGTCTGGAGAAAGCATAAAACAGGAATAGAGACAGCAGATTTCAAATATTACACCATATAACAGCAATCGTAAAAGAAATTCAGCGCCATCTTTTACCTCATTTAAAATTTTACAGTTAAGTACATTTATTTGAAATTAATATTTTGTAATATTTTTAATTAGCTGTTCCCTGTTTCCCTGGAGTAAAAAATAAGTGTCAAAAAAGTCTATAAGTAGGATAGGTAGTATTCGAGTTATTGAGGAGCCTTTAAACACTAGCGTAGCTAGTCCGGAGTGGGCACTGTATCAAATTTCTTTAGGGGCCCTTTTTTGGGAATGGGGAGCTTTGTTAATGGTATTATGTTTTGGGTTTTTTCGCTTGCTCATGTGGGGCTCCGTATCACTGATACGGCTGATACTGTAGTACCGATGTGGGCAGACTTTCCCAGGGTACGGGCTACTTCTAATTTTTTCAAGGTGTTGCGGTCTACCCAGTGGCGTAGATGCAGTGAGCTAAAAGAAGGTATGCAATACAGTCGGACCTCCATTTTATGAACCTCTATTTTACCAATTACTCTATTTAGCGAACTTTTTCTTGGAACCAACATTAAACCTCCAAATAGCTAAGTGTATTTTCTAATCAAAGAAATCTTCTCTTACGTTTCGATTTTTTTTCCTCCGTATTTTTTTAAAATATCGTATTTACTCGAGTCTAAGCCGCACTTTTCACCCAATATTAATGTTACTGAAAATCGGGTGTGGCTTTTAATCGAAGGGGAAAAAAATTGTTGGATGGGGTATTTAGAGCAATTACAGCTTCATATATGTATTTAAAAGTTTAAAATACTGATAAAAATAACTAGTTATTCACTTCTTATTAAATTTCCTTTTAAATTTATTTTAATTTCGTAAAACTGGATATCGATAAACCATTTTAGACTATTTTTCAATTTTTACAAAATCTTGTTGAGAGTTTGGGGTGCGACTTAGAATTGATGACAGCTTAGATTCAAATAAATAGGGTATTTCTAGACCTTCGTATGATGGAATGATTATTAGGTGTTAGTGAAGGCGGTCACTCCAAAATATCTTGGAGATCCACCGGTCAATCGCGATCGATTTAAAGCCCACCCCGGTTGTAGTAGCTACCACCCTTCCTTTAATTCACTCAGCTATTTGTTGGGAGTCAGGGAGGGGTGTTCAAAATCTCTTGAGGGTCCGCGATGTCAAACTGAATCACATAAGAGGGACCGCGGTGATCGAAAGTTTAAGAGCCGCTGCCTTAAGCCCTTTTACACATTTCTATTTTTATTTAAAATTCTTTATTACATTATAGTTGAATCCGAGCAACGATGTCAAAATACTCATATTTCATCAAATCTAATATAATTTGCATACCTTTGATATAATTTTATTTTTTCCTGTCTTCACATAAATTTCTACAACATAAAAATGACGACTAGGAGTAAAAAAGAAAAAAAAAAAATCAAGACTGCGTACCTCAGCACAGCCGGAGGCTTTCTTTCTAACTACTATTCCGTTATCGAGGCTGCAATGCCAGAAGCATTTTTATTTTCCTGGATCATTAAACCCAGAAAAGTTTAACGAAACGCGCATTGTCTGATCTCTTCGCGAAAAATTTCCAAAACGGGGGTCCAATAAATCAATAAAGGAGCTTAGAGCAGAATGAAGTTGGCTATTGATCGCCTGGAGAGGTATTTTCAGGTAAGATTTGGGAAATTAATTATTGGTGCAAATCCTTTTCATATATTCCTGACATTCGATTGGCCGAGATCCAATCGTGTCGGTAGAAATACTAAGCACAATACACAGAGAGCACTTAGTTATTTTAATCTGATTTTGGAGAGCAGATAGATGAGAATTCATATCGATTCGGGTGTAAGAGGTGCATTTATTATTAATGGTGTATTATTTTGGATTAGTATTATGCTAGCCAATGCTTATTTGAATAGCAGTCAGAATTCTGATTTGCTATTCATGAATTGGAAAGATGAGTAAAGTTAGAATTGATGATTATAGGCTTTTAAATTTTAACACAGAAATGTTTGTATAGGAAAGTGTTTTAAAATTCAGTCAAACTGTATCACAATGCTGTGAATGACTGCATCCGGAAGCGAATACATAAATAACTTTTTTTAATATTTAGTGTCGGATTAATCAGAATATACATAGAAAATTGTTTAAAAAATAATTTTCAAGAAAAAGTTTTTTAAATACAATTTTTTGACAAAAAAAAAAAAAAAAAAAAAAGGAAAATAGAATGATATACTTACGAAATGTCCTTCTTTCGTTTAAAAAAAAAAAAAAAAAGGCTCATGTATATATAGGTAGGAATTTAATACGGGGGTTGAATTAGAATTTTAGAAAAATTCACATTATTTTTGGAGTTACGATCAATTGGAATAACAACCAGTATTTTTTTTTAAATCTCTCTTCTCTGATATAATAAATATGAATAAATCGACTCCTAAATTATATATTTTTAAAATAATTTTATATGTATATTTTAATTTAACTGACACTGTAAATATCCAAAAATGTTTTCATTAAAATTTTTTTAAAATTCCCGATGTCTAGCGTCGTTAATCACCTTAAGTATACTTTAATTCATATATCATATCGTAAATATATTAAGATATAGTACATTAGTATGATTCAAAGCCCCTCTTTGAAAGCAACTGAAGTCTACACAGCCACATAAAACAGGCTTTGGGTTTAATTGTTTATTTTGAAGGAATTAAAAAATAAATATATTTTTATTTGTTATGTTTAAAATCATCAGCCGGTTGGGTGGCGTGGTTGGTTTTTCGCTGGCTTTCTGCATCCAAAGTTGCGGATTCGAACCCTACCCAAGTCGGTGAATTTTCGTGATGCAGAAAAGTGCCAGCGGCCATGTCGCATAATAAAACGACATGTAAAAGATCCCAAGAGTGTTTGTTTGACTTGGATGTTCTCAGCAAAATTAAATCCTAGTACAGGTTCACATCATCAAAAGCTCAGGTGCCTCCCACAGGGGAGGAAACTTGGCGTCAAAAATCACTTGCGGTAATTGGTATCGTCTATATGGTGCCGCGCTGAAAAGTGATACCAGCTCCTGGGGAATGTATTAGGTCTGCAATGGTAAATTCCGCAACCCATTAGAAATAAAAAAAAATGTTTAAAATCAGATAATAATTATTTATCTTTTATAATTGTTTTGTTAGTTTTTATTGCACATTGGAATTTTAATTTTATTTGTATGAAACATGAATTCGACTAAGGTAATTTTATTCCTATACAGTGATGTAACTTGGCGTAGATTCAACAAGGAAAAAATAACATACAAAATAAACATTCTCTTTTTATAATAAAAGCTTGTCGAAACATTTTGCTCATTTTAAAACTATATATAGTGTCAATTGTGTCTAAATTTCAACTTAAAGATTTACATTTTGTAATTATATAAATATAATTTAATTACTTTAAGGGGGTCCACCCATGTGATGACCTGTTTTATAAGCATTTTTAGAGAACTTTTTTTGACGACCCGTAAAAAGATAGAACTTTTAGTTTTTTTTTTATCATTTATTTATATGCATTTTAAGAGTATGTATAAATGTTTAGCCCAAATTATCCGATAGAACGTGAGTTATAGCGCTCTGAACACACCCGCCTCGAAAAAATGGACGTTTACTTCCACCACGATTTCGGCTGATTGGCTTATCTGAAATAAAAAAATTAACGGCGTTTTAATCTATTGGCTTAAATGCACCAAATGGACCCTCAATTGAAAATATCAAAAATTGGATTTTTGGTAGACCTCTGAAGAAAAAGTTTCAAATTTCATGGTTTTTTTTTCTTACATTCTTGTTATAAGAAATAGAAATATTTTGAATTTTGGAATCATCCTAGTCCATTTGGTGCGTATATATGTGCTGAGTCTACCCAATAAAATTGAAGTTACTCGGTCAAACCGTTCTTGTGTGTGTGTGTGTGTGAGATATAATGGAGGAAAGTTTGAAAAACATAGTTTGAAGGAAAAAAAAAAACGTTTAAAGTTTCAAGTCCGATTAAAACAATGAAAATCTCAACTTACTCTCAATCGGTGATGCCTGGTGGCGATGACTAAAACAAGTTCGACAAAATGTTGAATAACTATAGATATTTCCTTTTAAACCTCTGCAAAGTTGTCTATACTTGTATAGACAAATATTTGCTTAGAAGGGTCAATGGTATGAAACCGACTGTACACAATAGGCTCTCCAACTCAACGCTCCGAACAGCTGCTCTTCTAACACTTGCTTCTTTATAATGACTTCGAATTTTAAAAAAATCACTTTATCACCGTATTCTAGATATGTTAAAAAAGCAATTTATGGAAATATTTTTTCAATTTTTGAACCCATCACATGGATGAACCCTTTTAAAAATGAATACTAATTTTTTGTCTGAGAAAACATATTAAAAATGTTAGTAAAATTGCATTTTATTTTTTGTTTCCAATCTTAAAGACTTTCAATTCAGAATAGCAAGGTAGTTCATGACACATTCTTTATTTTATAAACATTACTGTAACAAGACGCAAATTACACAATCATATAAACTCAAGTACAAAATTCTAAATGTATAATATCCTTTTGCAAAATATATTTTCAATCAGTTATAGAAGTTACCTATTAAGTACAACTACCAAACGATTTATGAAAAAACGTAAAATTAATTCTCTAATCGATGCTTTAATGGAGTCATTTAAATGAATTGAAAGATTTTAGAGCAAGTTATCTAAAAGTTCTTAAAATAGATTTTTAAAGGAATTTATTTAAAACTTCTTCTTTATACGATGAACCTCATCATATAAAGATGAAACTCAAAGGAAAATTTATTGAATTAATTTTTAAATTTAAAGTATTTGATTATTTAACAAAAAGCTAAAATGGTAGACTTTTAATTTTAACGCAATGACAGATATTTCCATATTTACAATCTCCCTTTTTATGATTTCTACGAAAAAAATTGCATTTTTATAAAAATTGTACAATTTCAATTCTTGTTTCCTCTTTTTAGTTCTTTAACATTTGAATTAAATCTAATTCTCTGATAAGATAATTAAATTAAATATATATATATATATAATGAGTTATTTTTATTATATTAAAGTTACATATTTTGATTATCATATAGCATGTTTTTTGTAATAAATATATTATGATTCCATATGATAAAGTTTCCAAAGTTCAGATTTATATTTAAATTTAATACACTAAGTTCCAACACATATACTCGTAAATCAGTATATAAACAGTTTAAATTACTGACATTTATGTTCGTAAATATATTGTTAAGAAATGTATAGTAAGACCAGAATATCATTTTTAAACTTAAAAATTTTTCAAGTATATATTCCTTTTATTACAACTTGCAACTCAAAGTATCTTTTTTTATTACAATTTATAGCAGAAAGTATCCTCTTTATTGCAACTTATAGCCTTTTATTGAATCTTGTAGCAGCTTTTACTGTTGCTGCATGGTACAAAGTGATAAAATTCCACAAAGTTTTCGTATAAACAAAGATTAAAAAGATTTATACTGAAATATCTGTCGAAGCAAGAATTTTATTTCGAAGAGCCTCAGAGAAAAATTTATTAAAAATGTGCTAAACTTTGATTAAAGAATCTTTTTTAACTTCATTAATTTAGATGTTATGGAATTGTTTACTTTTTTAAGGCCCAGAAACAAAATCTTTTAATTATTTTCTGCATTGTATATTGAATGGGGAAGTATTCTTAAAATTTTTGTACTTCAAATGTTTTTTTGATAGATAGAACGTTAGCAAAATATCTTAAAATAAATATGGAAGATCGGGGAAATTATAATTGCATATATCTGTTGTCTACTAAAACTAACCAAAGACTAAATATGTATGGCAAAAGTATTATTTATTTATACACGTAGTTACAAACTATGTTTACAAAAGATAATATACACGTTACTTAATAAAAAAATTTAAATTTTAAAAAATAAAATCGATATTAGTTTTTATTTCAAAACTTATTTAAAAAAGAAAATTGTAATTTGGCTCATAAGTTTCGATGATAATTTAGATGTATGATTTACTTAGCTATTGTTTACACCTAGTAAAAAATGGTATCATTACTATGGGTTAAATATTTGTTTAGCATTATAATTTAAAGTCAGATTCACTGGAATATCCATTTCTGAAATAAATTCTCTTTTTCTTTCATAAAACCTGATCTTTAAAGTCCTTGGAAGCGATGCTTGACTTCCGAGGATCAAACACATAAAAGAAAATTATGTATTCTAGAAACACTGCAGCTGTGCTTTAATATCACTTAGTTTCGTCCAAAGCTTAGAAATTTGACAGGAAACTGGCTTGGAAAAATGTAAATTCTGGTTTGTATGTTTTATGTAAATTCAAAATGTTTCTTTCTTGTAATTTGGTGGGTTTTATTAAACTTTGAAACTGTCACGAAGATTCTTTTTTTAGTGTGTACACTATTTTATTACTGTTTGTTTTTGTCCTAGTATTTCTTGTAATGGCTAAGGCTGGATATTCGTTTATATTTCTTAGAGCGCATAGGTTATTATTTTTTCATAATTGTTTTCTGTTGCTATCATAGTTTCCTTTTGAATTTTCACTAATATATATATATATATATATATATGAAATAGACGTGGCCGTTGAAAGGTATTCTTTATATGATGACTTGTAATACGACGATGTTGTTGGAATGGATTCTTTATATGAGATTGATGGGCAGTACGGTGATTGAATAAACTTGTTTATTATCCATCTTAAACACATAAGACATTACAGGGACGGCACAATCTAAGCACACACAAACATACTGCAGCCGACTACATGTTGACAAGAAAAAGAAGCGAAAGAGAGCGCGTCTCCAGAGTTCGGTATATATAGCAGCTTAAATCACGTGATCTGTGTGGTGGATGGTGTAGTTTAAATCTCTCGTTAGACGGCTGTTAACTTATTACTAAAACGTTGGTCCTGAAGGATGGACAAAGGTAATTAAAAGTTATAAGAATAATTATTGATCATTACAATATATATATATATAGCTATAAGAAAAACTAAATTTTTGAAATTAGGAAAATTATTATTAGATTTACTTTTATTGCTTATATATGTGATAAATATTTTTAACTATTAATTTTTCCTTCAATAAATGATAACAATTTTTTTCAACTTTTTTTTTATTTACTTATCCAAATCCTTATGTATTCAATTTTGTTGACTGTCTTTTAACAGAAAAAATTATTTTATAAAATACTTTGTCTCATTAACGATTTTATGTAGAATATATTGTGGTAAACCAGAGCCCTTGTCAGTGTAAAGGCAAACGAAAAAAGAGACATATTCAAGAATAACTAATTTTATTTCAGTTGATTCAAAATGTAATATAGTTGCAATTACTCATTGGGAGCGAGTTAGCTCTAATAAATAATACTAATAATTTTTACTTATAATGAGTAGATGAAGATTCACAGTTTACTAAAGATTATAATAGATCTTGACAATGACAATAAGGCTCCAGATCCTATGGTAAGATACTCTGATATTCTAAAAAATAGCTTTCACAGATACAATCCAGCATTATGAAGATCCACTTTACTTCATAGAAAGAGGTACTCAGATCAAACAATTGATTAAAAGAATTTCTGTTGAGAATTAGAATACACGAAGAGAGTCCATTACCACAATATGCATTAAGCTTTAAGGTATCTGCCTACTTTTCTGAACCAACATTTGGAAACTTGTCTAACATCGTTAAGATGTGGAAGAAATTTCGAAAAAGGGAATTATAATGAAGCTAATTTAGAAATCACACACACACCAGGAAGTTTTGACCCTGATAAGGGAAGGGAATTTCTATATATGGCAATATGTTATGCATTCGAATAATGACGCTATAATTTAGAAATCACACACACACCAGGAAGTTTTGACCCTGATAAGGGAAGGGAATTTCTATATATGGCAATTTGTTATGCATTCGAATATGTCCATGCAACGCCGGGTTAAATGGAGAGGAAGAAACCTGTTTCACAATGAAAAGAAGTGAACAAATTTCGAAAAAGGGAATTTTAATGACAAAGTTATAGAAATCACTCGCATCGCGCACTTACACACATAAGTGCTATCGTCGTGAGGAAAACAGGAAATTCCCATGTGGATTAAGTTATTCCCTCGGTAAAAGCCCGTGTAACGCCGGGCTAAGCGGAGTGGAAAGAACAAAGAAGTCAAAGTAATTTCGAAAAAATAACATTGGAAGTGCTGATTTTGTGAAGAGAAGGGAAAATGTTAAACGAGAAAGCCATGACACGCACTCCCGGGCCATGCACTCACATCGTACGCGTCACACCCACACAAAAGTGCTGGCGTCAGAAAGAAAGAAGGGAATTAATATGGGTATTAAGTTATACCCTCGGTAAAAGCCCGTGAAACGCCGGGCCATGCAGCTAGTTCTGATATCAAGCATTATTTTAGTAAAATAAGAATCAAAACTTTATGAGGATTGTATTTTTTTGTTGTCACGGTTATGTTACTTAAAACCTGATATCTCAAAAATTTATGAAAATATTTCTTTCATATTTTGTATATATGTTATTTTCAGTATAATAAAGGCAATGAACTAAGAATTTAACTCTAAAATTAATAGGTTTATATTTTTAACATTTTATTATCACGGACAACAAGCATTTTTGTAAAATTTTCTATAAGAAAATGTACAATGAACCCTAACTTTTTGGTAATTATAAATATATTAGGGTTTGCAATGCCGTGTATTATTTTCAATCCCGGGATTAGGACATATTAGCATAGTTGAAATTGCATAATAAAATTGAAAATATAGTTAAAAGTTGATTTAATACTATTTTAATGAAACAAATAAAAATAATTAATTCGTAATAAAATAATTAAAAATAGTACATAATGAAATTTAAAAAAAAAGCATTTCTTCATTTCTTGAGTTTCTGTAAATAATCTTATAAAAACACAGCTCCTCTAGCGTTTCATGGTTGGAACGGCTTCTTATTTTTATTACAAACTGTCCTGCCGAAGAAAATGCACGTTCGGATTCTTTACTAGTAGCTATTATCGTCATTAAATAGGAGTATGTTCTTTTCAGGTAGTCACCACGTCTCCCTCCATTTTCAAAAAAGAGACATTTCTTTTTGAATTTTTGATGACAGTGCCTCAAACTGCATGGGTGCATATACCTCTTTGATAACTTTATTTAGTTCTTCCGCTACACTTAATGGTTTTTGTATATAAATTGATCCAGTTATTGAATCAGAATGTGAATCAATTTCAAGTGTTACCTCATTTGAAATTGAAGATCCAGTTGCGTCAGCTGTTAGTAATGCAAGGAGATTTGAAATGTCTCAAGCCTTTTAAGTAGGTCTACTATTAATTAACGGAATTTAATTGAAGAAGGAACTGTGACAAAATCTATTCTTGAGATGTTGCTTATATTATTGTGTAAACATTTCAGTGAGCCACTTAGATCTATGCGATATTCTCCCATATGAGAGCTGTGCATATATGTTTTTTTACCTATAGCACACTTATAATTGCACAAAAAAATTCTACTTACATATTTCATAAAAAAATATAATTTTATAATTTTTTGAAGAATTAAATTCTTAGAAAATTTGCATGAGAAAAATTTTTTTAAATATAATTCAGACAAAAATTGAATCCCGGAGCGGAAAATCCTACTAGATATCTTCCAAAAATTCTAATTGCCTCTATGCAAGTTAACTGACACCGGACATCCTGAAGATGTGAGAAATGTCCTTTTTCTGACCACACTCGTGTTGGGAAGAAAGTTCCAGAAGAAAATAACAAAAAAACAAATATCAAGTTTCTAGGTTTAATATAAACACCCGCCTCGAACCCTTCAAGATTCAACACGTAAGAAAACTAACATTAAACGTATACAGTACAAAAAAGGTAAATAAGATACATTAAATGTAATACCAGATTCACAATACTTTGAAAACAAATTTCAAAATTTAATTCAGACAAAAAATAAATCCCGGGATTGGAAAAGACCACCGGGATCCCGGGGCTGCAAACCCTAAAATATATTTTAGATTTTAGTTCATTGCCTTTATAACACTGTGTTTTTTAATAAATTTAATAAGCCACATGATTTCCCGATTGGTATTTTTCAGTAATATAAGTCCTAAGAATCAACAAAATAACATAAAACTACTAACAGCACGGTATCTTAGAAAACTTATCTGCGAAAATAGGTACTTTAAATTAATATCGTACAAGAGCAGCATGTGAAAACTAAAAGGGCTATAACTTTTATAGCGATAAGCTCATGTTCATGACAATTAAGCTATTGTGTCATTTGTTTCACTATACACACAATGAGTCATTTGTTTTGTTATGCACAATGTTATCGTGTCATTTGTTTCATTATATATCCCATTTGTTTCATTATATTCATAGTATAACTAAAACTGCCCACCTTATTAAGCGTTGAATTATTTTGCAGTAAAAAAAACCAATTCTATAGAATGTTTCATTAGATAGTTACTAAATTTAAGAATGTAGACAGTTGCTAAATTCAAGAATGTAGACAGTTACTAAATTCAAGAATGTAGACAGTTACTAAATTCAAGAATGAAGACAGTTACTAAATTCAAGAAAGCAGAAAGTTACTAAATTCAAGAAAGCAGAAAGTTACTAAATTCAAGAATGTAGTACAGTTACTAAATTCAAGAATGTAGACAGTTACTAAATTCAAGAATGTAAACAGTTACTAAAATTCAATAGGCCGTATATAATGTAAGCATTCTTTTGTATGTGTTTATAACAATAAAAAATATGATTTGAGAAAACATTCTTAATTCTATTTAATCTGAAACCTAAATAAAAGGGGACATTTTCAAGTAATTCCTTATCAAAGTTAATCTCACCAATACTTTTCAAATTAAAACATAACCATGTTGGTTTTAATTTAGAATCAAAGATTGCATTGATAGTTGAGCTAGTTATTAAAATCTTCTCCGGTGTAAAATAATTGGTTAGGAGTTTCATTATCTATCGCTAAAATTTCATTAAAATTAACAACATATTTATCGAAGTTAGATGATTTTGTTAAACCATTAAATCCTTTAACCTTTAAATCTATTAATAATTTTCTCGTCTTGTTACTTCAAAGAAACTAACCTCATTTATTCCAGAGATGCATTAACCGTGAAATAAAATTTAAAAAATACAAAGAACAGTCAAAATAAAATCTTTTTTTTCAAAGAAACTTAAGATAGTTGAAGATTTGAGCATGTATTTAGTTAAGAGAAAAAAATTTTAATGGTGGAATTATTTATTTTTGTTAAGTAATAAGATCGCGTAATCAATACTTCTTAAGTCTTGCTTTACATTTTGCGTTCTTATCTTCTAATTTCCAATAAAAAAAAGAAACCACTAATTAAAATATTTTCTTTTTTTAGTTAAAAAAGGGACGTTGAAATTCGGTATTTTATCGAGAATCTTAAAGTCGTTAGAAGATTTTCTTACGATACGGACATTAAGTAAATATTAGGGAAAAAAAAATAAAGTTACCGAAAAAGATTTTTTTTTTCAGAAAAAGGTAGAACGATTACAATATGCAATCAAGGTATTATGTTCAATAAAGATTTTTATTAACAAAAGTATTTAAAGTATTTTTGTGAATGTGAAAGGATTTCATTTATCAGACTAAAAAAATCAAATGGGAAAATTTATTTTCAAAAACATTTGAGATATGCTCAGAACTAAAATGTTAAAAATATCTTTCTGCCTTTAAGAGGAACACAAGTAATTTTTGAAATACTTTTGATGCTAAAAATAAATAATAAAAACTGTTATTTTAGTTTCAATGTTTCCCATGCTGCCTTAGGGAACTCATTAAAAGTACTGTACTAACCAATAATTTCTTTTAATTATATTTCTGATGAATTGAAAATGTGTTTCGAAAGCTGAAACAAAGAAAAAAAATGTTATATCAATGTATTTTTTTCTTTACGTTAATGAATAGAAGTGTTGTTAAATTAAAATTAAAAATTCTGTTGTACATATAAAAATAAAAGTCTCCCATAAAAACTTAATTGCTTCATAATATTTTTTATGTTATAGTGAAAAAAATTCGTTTACAGCGCGTTAAAAATTAAATGCAGACGATTATAAGATTTCTCAAATCAAAGGAAGAATAATTCTTGGAATTTTTAACTGAGTTTCTTTTTACTAAATAATTCCATGAAAAAAAAACAATATTCTTATTAATGATGAAAATTGCTGGAAGCAGTTTATTTTTCAATGCATAGATTATTTCCTTTTTCTGTATTTTTCTTTGAATACTTAATAAGTCAATTAAAAATGACATTCTTTTCAATAAATAATTAAGTAAAATAATATTAAATAATGAAAAAAAATGGAAGTAACAGTTTCTTTTATAGTCCATATTGTTTACTTGAAAAAATAAATAAAAATAAACCTGCAAGTATTTTGAATGTTATTATTTAATTATGTAAAAAAAAAGGTTTCTCTATATTTCAGGATAAATACAGCTAAAAATTCAGTTTTAAATAAACACAAATAAAGATATCAATAACTATCATGAAAAAGATATGTTTTTTGTGAAGACGCACATTTTTTTCTCTTTTTTTTCTTTCATTCTAAATATTTTTTAGCCCCCCTTTCAAGTTTAGCATTAAATTGAATTTAAATAAATATTTAAAATGCTTTTAACTGTATGTATTGATTATAAATGAAATAGGTTGTACCTACATCGAAATGTACTTGGTTGTTTGAAACTTTTCTTAAATAACTCATTTATATGGTTATACATGGGTCGATCCCTAAATGTTTTTCATAGCTTTATTTTTCGCAAAATATATTATAGAAGGTAGAAGCTATATTGTGTTCGTTATAATATTCAGCTATATATAAAAATAGCTACAATAGATTGACACAAGATTTTATAGTTTCGAATATTGTAAATTTCAAGTTAGATATAGTAATGAAATCTTGTAGACAGCTGCAGAAAAAAAAGAAGCTTTGTACGAGTTTCAAAACATTCAAATTTTTCAGATAGCATTAAAATGAATAATCGGAATTTTATACTTAAAAATTTGTAATTTAATGCATTTTAAGAGTTTTGAGTTTAAACATAGGGGTAAAGTCGGTATATCAAAGCAGAGAGTTAGCATTTTTTACAAATGGAACAAACTTGTAAGAAAAACTTAGTCATTGTTTTCCTATTTGTATGAAGATAAATTTTCAAAAAGTCAAGATATTTCCTTCAATATGGTTATTGTAAACTGTAAAGAGACAATTATTTATGAAAATTTTTAGATTTTGATTGAAAGGTTTCCCATGGAACATATTTAATCCTTAGTCAAATGTAATGTTGGGGAAAGATAGGATGAGAGAGAGAGAGAGAAAAGATAATTGAGGTATCCGACTACCCTAAAATTGTGAATTTTGCCAAAAATTGACAAGTTTTTTTACGATTTTATTATATAAACCATTTTATTAGCTTTATAAAAATACCAAGTTTATTATTTTCCGTTAACTAGAACGAAAAATGCAAGCGTTTTAGTAAAAGCAGATGCCATTACTTTAAGCAAGATGTCATACTTTAAAACACGTTTTACTCGAAATGTGTGTTTTTTTTTAAAATGCTTAAACGTGGTCAGGGATTGCTAAAAAAGTTTAGAAAATAGTTAACTGAAATTTTTTGTGTATGTTCTGTATAATAGTGGAAGTATTTTAACCTTCAGATTTATCAATACTGTTTTATTACAAAATTTATAGACCCTTATGGTAATATAATCACTGTTTTTTTAAGCAATTTCATATAATAACTAAGATAAAGTTCTCTAGTTTTTGTAAAAATTAAAATATCTCCTATCCTGAAAGTCATTTCATAAACGAAAAACATCACAACACATCAAAATAGAAAAACTGAAAATTTGTTCATAAACTTTTGGTACAGAATGGACCGCGTTTGTGCTATTTTTTGTCAATTTTTAACCATTTTTTCCCATTTTAGTAACAACAATTTCTTTTTTCTTCTTAATTTTAGCATATTTTTCTTAAAATGTAATAAACATATCTAAAAACTACAAAAAAATCTCCATACTTCCATTTTTTCAAAAAAAAAAAAAAAGTTGTCGCAAGTAGTCGGATACCTTAAAAGATAGAATTCCACGTAATATTGTGGCCGCAGTAGCCAAGTGGCCATGGCCAGGAACTCGGAGCTGATGTTGTTGAGTCCCGAGTTCGAGTCCTAATAGCAGTGAAGACTCGGGAAGAGGATGCATATTTAATCTATCGAGGCGATCGTCCTTACTTTGGCGTTATGTAGAAATTTAGAGAGGGAGATTCCGTACAGGTGTTGTCACTGACCATGGTTCAAACTTCTAAGATCCATCACCAATAGCCATTATTTAATTTTTAATTGCAACATCAATACGCAATTATAAAATGTCGTTAAATAAAACTATTCACAATATTCTATCATAATCCAAATTATTTAAAAGTTACAATAAATTAAATGCAATATCTTATTACTGGGAAATAAAAAGTGAAATTCACAGCAAATTTAACAATTCACTTAATATACAAGGTGAAGTTTTTTTGAATAATTATGCACGCGCGAATGAATTCCCAGAAAAAATCCTCTCCCATTAAATATAAGACGTTATTCTTAGCTCCAATAATATTTTTAAAAGAAAATATCTGAGACAAAAAGCTGAGATGAAATTTAAAATATGTCTCGCGCGAAAGAAGAAAAATAAAAGAAATTTTCACAATCTTAACCGACCGTTTCTTTCCCTCTTTTCGTTTTCACTCTTTTACAAAGGCTTAAAATAACTATTCGTTTTGCTTTCGGGACGATTTAGTTTTCTCTTTTTTCCTGACTGAAAAAAGTAATCCTTTTCCTAACGGTTGGTTGCTCATGCTAATGGAAAAGTAGTTTTGTTGTATAATACGAGATCTTCGAGAGCAAACAAAGATCTTCTTGAAAGAATTCTAGCATGCACGCCATTTTTTACGACATGAAAAAGAAAGTTCTACATGCTTTTTTCCCAAATAATCCGAGGTTTGAGAGGATTGTGAGTTTGTGTGTGTGTGTGTGTGTGTAGCGAGCCTTTTCGACCAGAAACTCTAAACTTGACTTATCAGTTTTGAGAAGTTGGGCTAGTTTGAGTTTTGTATTGATCGGAATATTTTAGGTACACATGAATTCGAGAAAAGTACATCAGGAAATAACGGACAAAAGGAAATGTAAACTTTTCATGTTACAAAATTTGGGAAGTATTCCTAAGATTTTATGCAAGGCAAATAAAATTGAAAAAACATTTACTGTTTAGAATATTCGCTTTAAACTATTAGGCGGGTGTGTTATGAAATGTCGTATTTTTAAGTGAACATATAAAACTGCATATCTGTCTTTGAAAGCTGTTTATTTAATCAAAACATGCTCCATTTACTTCAATACATCTTTATGAATTAGATTTTAATGCATAGATGCCTGTGGAAATTTGGTGGAGTGGAGGGTGCCTCCTACTCATCATTGGTATGCGGGTAACAGACCCGGTCTGGCCCTAGCCCTCAAGTGTGGCAGATGCTCCAAGACTACACTCTCTCGTCTTCATAGTGGTCAGATCAAGTATCTCTCATTCTCAGAGAACAAAAAGATCTCCATCTGTGCAAGGTGTCAAGATCACGAGGCTTCCTCCGAACACATAATGCGCTGCATGGATCTCACAAGCGCAAATATTTACACTGATCCTCTTCTTGTGCTGGACTTTTTGAGAGTCAACGATTTAATTGATCTTGTCTGACTTCGTCATACCCGGGAGGATTAGCAGCAGCAACAACAACAACAGATGCTTGTGTTTAAGAAATTATGATCTTTAGAGTCAATAAACTATGATATACAATTTTTCAAGGTAACTTTATTTTCATGCTGTTAGCCCATAAAAACTGTTCTAAATGATTAAATAAATGAAAGTTGATTGGCAAAAGCGATTCTGTAAATAAACTGGGAGCTGCAAAATTTCGTATTTTAATTCATTTAATTTCGCAATAGTTTTGACCGACGCACGCGGCCGAGTGTTGTCGTGAGAAATATTGGACCATGCCAATTAACAAGTGATGAGCGAATAATTTTCAAATTTTCATGCATTTCATCCATATACTGGCAACGTAACAGGTACAGTTGTTTTTCTGTCTGCCAATGCTCTTAGAGCATCATTTTTCACAGATGTTGCTCCACGTGGTTCAATTTTGTGGGGAAAAATCACCAAACCGAAATCTTTTAACCTAACGTAGCACTTTTTAATCGTTAACAGTATTCTTCCCAAAAGCGGGCAGCTTTGACAGTTACCAAAGTATTGCCATGTGTATTCTCATAAAAAAACATCACGAATATCGGTTGCATTCATATCCTTACGAAATTCAAAGCAAATAGCAAAATGGAACAGTTTTGAGAAAACTTTGTTGAAATGTGACTCTGACAATGGATAATACAACAACAAAGTTGTGTCGAAAGCAAAAGAATATCGAAAACAGGGAGACAAACGTTCACATGTAAAGAAAATTCGATATTTCATATATATGCACCAACTTAATATTATTTATTCTGAAGTACTATTATAGTTTTCTGTCGTTATGTATTTCAAAATCATCATTTTATGTATTTACTTTCTGCTATTCGAAATTGGAAAAAACAAATATCTTTTGCCAAGAAATAATTAATTTGAATGTTTTTTCGTAAAGAAGAATGTTTTCCAAGAAATAATTAATTTGAATGGTCCATTCTGTACCAAAAGTTGATGAACAAATTTTCAATTTTTCAATTCTGATGTGTTGCTATGTTGTTTATTTGTGAAATGACCTTCATGATAAGAGATATTTTAATTTTTAGAAAAACTAGAGCACTTTATCTTAGTTATTATATGAAATTGCTTAAGATAACAGTGATTATATTAACATACGGGACTGTAAATTTTGTAAGAAAACAGTGATTGATAAATGTGAAGGCTGAAACACTTCTACTATTATACAGAATATACAAAAAAAAATATCAGTTAATTATTTTCAAAACTTTTTTAGCAATCGCTGTACTCTTTTTAGCATTTCCAAAAAAAAAAAAAAAATACATTTCTAGTAAAACGCGTTTTAAAACAGACATCTTGCTTAAAGTAATGACATCTGCTTTTACTAAAACATTTGTAGTTTTTGTTTCAGTGAACGGAAAATAATAAACTTGGTATTGTTATAAAGCTAATAAGATGGTCTATAAAATAAAATCATAAAAAGTTTGTTTTTTGGCAAAATGCACAATTTTAGGGTAGTCGGATAGCTTAACACATTTTCAACAAAAGTATTTCTCTGACATTGGAGAAAACAAAGGTTTTGTGAAAACTATAAGAAAAGAAATAGAAACCCGCAGATAGAACAAGCATTATTTTAAAATAAAATTGTCCAACTACAACTAAGTGAAAATTAAAACAAATTATTGACATAACATTTGCTATAAATACTCTGTATGAAAGCTTTTTGATGGACACAGATGGTTTTGTTTTGATAAAGAGGAACTAAAGGAAATTGTTTTTTTTTGTTATCTTTACTTTAATGAGTTTACAGTTTTATTCCTCTTTAGCTATCCGCTTAACCATTTGGTAAAATCAATAACATCTGGTTCCGACAACTGGTCTCGTCCTTCCTGCTTGTATCAAAAAGAAATTCCGGCAAAAATGCAATTCCTTTTTTGAGCTAGTAGACCATTCATTTATTCTTTCCCGTATCAATCAGTACTCTATTATGGGTGTAGTTAAGTATTAATAGGAGCAGTTCATTTCTTGTGATAGAATTCAATAGTAATAAATGTCTTGTGAAAGGAGAAAGTTACTAGTATCTTTTATTTAATTTCTTGGAATAATAAACATGAAATTTCAAGGAATAATAAACATGAAATGTAATTACATTTCCTAAGAAAATTGATTGGGGGGTGGGCATTAGAATAAAATATAACGATTAACATTTAAATAAATGTTTTGAATGTTTTTTACTTTGATTGCATTTTCCCTGCTTATTCCAAAAATAATGTGCATTTCAGTTATTGAAGAAAGTGAATTAGTACTGGAATCGAAAATTTTCACCCTGTAACCATTCTTCTCAAATTTTCAAACTTACGACTTTCCTAAGCAGAAGAAGCGCCCTCTAGTGACCACTAAACTTCAGTACAGGCCAGGTGAGAAAAGAAAAAATCATCCATGTTTTTGCCCATTATTTTTGTAAATGATATGCGTTGCCTTCGTGTAAACTAACAAATTAATAAATAATTGTTACACCAAAGGAGAACTCATTTCTGAATTCATCACATTTAGTTTAATCTTTAGCATACAACGATCTACAGACCTTTTTTCCATTACATATCTAAAAAAGAATTAATATTCATTTTAGATGCATAAAATGTGAAAAAAATGGGCTTATAAAGCTGCTTTAGTGAAGGAAAACATTTGCGAAATTATGTACTTAAGTGCTTAAGATTGAAAAGAAATGATTAAATGCTCGTGAATTCTGTCCTTGAAGTTTATTAAAATTATAATATCTTTTAGCTACTCAACAAACTTTCACGTATGGAATATATTATTTGAGTTAATTTTTCACACCATTTTCGATTTATAGAAAGTATAACTATTAGGAAATTTTAATATATTAAATTTTTTGTTTTCTGATATTAAGTTAATTCTATTAAGTCAATTAGACATTATATTAAGGACGAAATTTTAATCACCTGTAACGTTAACAAACAAATGATGTCAAAAAACGCGCTTAAAGAATTAAAATTACTCATAAAATTCAGACATCATATTACCTACAATTAACGTACATCCAATAAGATGAAAAAATAAAATTTAAAATTGCCGCGTAAAGGGCTTTATTTTCTAACTGAACTGAACCATTTTTAACCCAATCGATAAAATGATTTGTCATTTATGAAATATTATGAATTACATTCCATCGGAAGACATGATGTATCGTAAAACTTGAAGAATCGGAACTCACGATGCATCATTCTCAGAGTTTTATTACTTGCGGTAGGTTCGCCGACAGTTAAATTTCTCAGGAAATAATATTTTTTTCCCCTCCAGGAATCCTTTTTGGTACATAGAAAGGGACTTAAGAATATTGAAACCACTCATTTAATTACATCTTGTATTCAGTTTCAGCTGGATTCGATGTAGTAAAAATAAGTGTGAATGTTTATATTGGAAACTTTTTAGAGTTTAATGGAATTTCATTTACTTGATTGTTTTCGAGTGAATTATTTTTAATCAGCATCATCTAAGCAAGTTTTAATTAAGTTGAATAGCATTACGGATCTTTTTTTAATATTTATTTTTCGTTATTTTGAACTTATGTTTTGACTTTATAAAACTGGTATATACTGAGGAAGCCAAAAATTCGTTCAAGCTTTAAAAAATCATAAAAATAAAGGAAAAAAATGACGATAAAGGAATGCGATTTTCAAGAAAGGGCTCAGAAGTAAGTCAGATTTTTTTTTTGTGGCTAAAACATTTTTAGTTAAAAATATCACCAGTAGAGGGTGTTGAAAATTCAAAACGTATTGTACAGGACAACAGTTCACTCCATTCATTTGTTCTTACAATGATAATTGTTCAACGTGACCTTCAGAACATTGTCTGACACAATAAAGCCGGCTCACAACGCCTGTTACTGCTAGGGACTGCAATTTTGGATCAAACATTCAATACCGATATTCGGTATTTTTTAGATCTTAATACCGGGATACTAGTTTTAATACCGGTAGAAGAAATTTTAGAAAAAGAAAAAAAAACACAGGCGTTTCTTTGTTTTATTTGCCAGTTTTATTAAAGAGTGTAAATTTCACACAAATTTTTTTTTTGTAACTTATAAATTATTACAGTATATAAAGAATCCCCAAAAAGTAAGGGAACATCTTATTTAAATCACAAAAAAGCGTCACTGTTCAGTCTGTAGTACTATTACAAATTTATGCAAAATAATCTAAAAAAAACATAATGCATCAGTTGTACTGTCATTAAGCCTGGAACGCAATTTTGTGCAAAAATCACTATCTGTCAAAAACGCATCTCGGCATCTATGCCAGTTTAAGATACTATTTGCAATACGGGATATACTTTTACCAAGTATTTATCTTTAAATCCCTCATCTTCAAATAAATCGATTTCTCGTCTGATGGTTTTGGATATAGCTGATTTCTGTATTGTATTTTGGTTTCTTGAATTTTTTTTTAGTTATCGATAATTCTAATTTTGTTCAAGAGACAATTCCTTTTCACTAACGGCATTAGTGTCATCATCTTCGATTTTTTACATTCTTTTTCTATTTTATTCACTATTATGGATTATTATTTATGAGTATATATATAATGAATACTAAATATATTTTGAACACTATAGTATGATATGCAAATACAATGTGAATAACTAACTCATCAATTAAAAAAATATCGAAATATTACGCTCTTTCTTCATAACTACAACCTTGTTTTCACTAATACGAATATCAGACTATGAATCCTGCGCGTGCGCAGTATCGCTCTGAGCTGATAATTTTGGCCCGGCTTCTTGGATGATTCACATATTTTATCACTTCTGTTGATTGTATGATGCAACTTTATATTCATAGTCAAATTAATTTCTCCGTTAGAGAGACATAAATACAAAAACGTTTACCATTTTGCAATGTGGGTGATTCCTGAACATATAGTGGAGATAATTTAAAAAAATTCTAGTAAGTACAGAAAAACGATATTTAAACTTGTGAATACTGGTATTACAAAATTGTACAAATGGCTCAAAATATCGGTATTCGGTTACCCGGTATAGCAATCCCTAGTTACAGCTGAATACAATATATCGAAATGAATTGCAAAAGCCTCACAAGAGTTTGAGTTTCGCCAGTGTTGTCGGGGATAAATGGTACTGAAGTTTTTTCAAATAGCCTCACAACCAGAAGTCAACTGAGGGAATTCGTCTGAACATGGTGGCTATGTGATCTTGCACCCTCAACCAATCACTCTGTCCTCACCAAAGGTAGCCAGTAGGAATCGTTTTACGGACGCATAGTATGAAGTCGCGCCATTTTGTATGAAGCTTATTACACAGATAACACACCTCTTTGATTTAATGCGGGTAGGACTAAAAATATTTTTGCTACTAAAAAAATCAGACTGCCTTGTGAACCCTTTCTTTTAAACTGCTCTTTTTATCAACATTTCTTCCCTTTTTTATGATTTTTTAAAGTTTAAACGAACTTTTGGCCCACCCGGTATTTATATCAAGATAAAATAAAATTTTAAAGACACGATTACTCGAAATTAACTCGTAATGGATGTTTCCAACCACATTCATAAAAAACTTATTTTAGAAACTCTCTTTATTTAAAACTTATACTCTTTCAAATTGATAATATATTATTTCATAGCCGTTTTTTCGTTATTTAGTTATAAGACCATTGACAATAAAGTTCGGTGAAGGAAGTCAGAACGGCCAATCTGGCAACACTGGGGAAACAAAACGTTGCACATGCGTAGCAGCAGGTGTTGACCATCTGCCGCCAACGTTGTTCGGTTGAGCGTCTTTTGTGTTCTGTGTAAGACTTGTTTTACAAAGTGTTTGTTTAGTGCTTTGGTTCTTAACTGAGAACAGGAAAATGAACAAATAAAAGATCAATTTAAACTTTTGTTTTAATCTTGGCAAGACACCGACAGAACATTATTTTATGCTGGTACGTGTTTATAAATATCAATCATTGTCCATGAAGTGTGCGTACTAGTGGTTCACCCATTTTCGAGAAGGCCGGGAAAGTGTTTCTGACAACCCCCGTAACGAAAGACCGGCGACCTCCGTCAATGACGAAAGCATTGAGAAAGTGAGTAAATTAATCACGAAAGATCGTTGATTAACTGTGCGCATGATAGCTGGACAATGAATGGTACATTGAAAATTTGACCCGTATCTTGAACGCCTTCGCTGGGTACGACCCAGTACGCACAAGATTTAGGTTTTTTTGTTCACGACAATGCTCGCCCTCACACAGCCAATATCGTCAAACAGTTTCTGGCAAAAAAAGGGGGTGGTGCAAATTGAACATCCGCTAAACCATCACGCCAAATCTCAATCCTCCACACTTCTTCCTATTCCCACGACTCAAACTCACTCGCTTTGAAAAGAAAGAGATTTGACGATATTTCTGACATCCAACGAAACGTGACGAGGCTGCATCTCAAAAGACTTCTTGCAAAGTTTCCAGAAAATGTATAGCAGATCTGAGCGGTCCATAGTTATGAGAGGTGACTATTTCGAAGGACAATAAGACAACTTACGCAAATGTTTAATCTACGTTAATGGTATAGGATTATTCACCGAACTTTATTGTCAGAGATTGTATATTCTCACAATCACTTATTTTGAACACAAACCAGTATCATATCTGTATAAATTCGATGATTTTTCTATATTGTTGAGTTTTAATTTAACAAAGCATTTAAGAGATGAGCAGGAAAGGATTAATCATGATCACTGTTTTTTATGTGATGTTTCCAAGTCAAATTATTATGTTTTTAAAGTTAATTGCTGTAATAAATGCTCATTTTTTTGTCTTACGTAACATACATGTAATTTTCCTCTTAATGTGTTTTTCCACTCTTTCTGAGTTTCTTATAAATTTTACATACAAACTTTATTTCTTATTTTATTACTAAACAGAAGGAATATGTTCTAGAATTAATAGTGACACAAAAAAAAAATGCTATTTTTGCTTCGAAACGAAGTTTTGATTACGGAGAATCAGGCAAAAACAATATTTCCAAAAACCTAGAATAATTTTTTAAAAATGTTAACCCACTTTTAACAATCTTCCGGACACTTTTCATTGAACTTTTGAAAGAATATGTTGCATTCTAAAAAGAACTGCAAGGGGCTAAATTCATGACGGCCATGTGATGAATGTAATTTCGTGTTATCCATTAAGTTCGAAAATAAAATTAAACCTATTATAAATTTAAATAAAATTTCAAATTTCATAATAGAGTAAATATGTTCAAGTATTAAAATTCTTCAAAAGTCTTTTACAAAATTAATTAAAGTCTCGTATATTATACGTGTACTTTTGAATCAAGTGCTTTTTTTCTACCTATAATGTGTGACATTATTATTGACAAATATATACTTTTTAAAAGAACATATTGGCAAAAGCGAAGTGCTTGAATTGTTTGGCAGGAAACACGTGATTGCATTTTTCATGTGACTATGAGGTCTCATGAAGTGTGTGAGCCCATTCATATTCATTTGAAAGTGTTCCAAACAAATGAAAATTTATGGTCAAAAATTAATCCTTGAAATACAGGATTATACAGCAAAATTTGCAGAATAAACATCAGAAGTATTTCACACCTTCAACTGCACTCATACGCAATTATCAGTGTCTAACATACTCGTATGCAAAAGTTTAGTCACATGCACCGCTCGTCCTATTGATCAGCCGTGCTAATCGCTAGTCTTCACGGTCAAGGCAAGTCTACTAATCGCGAGTTAAAACCAGACTGACTGATTTTTGGTGAGCATCTCTCTATTTATAGGCCTCGTAGAATTTTCGAGAAAGACCCGCTTGCGTCATAGGTCTTGAAATTAGTGGATTTCACCACAAATTTCCAGAAGAATCCAGAAGGTCCCGAACTCACCAAAAATGGTCGCCAACTTGGTTGCCAAAAAGGATGTCAACTTGGCTCTAACGCCAAGATTTCGCCAAGTTCCCTTTGAATCGCCATTATAACTTAAGGGATGGCCGTTCTTGCGAGTATATTACAATTTTAACATAAAATAAAAATAACATAGAGTAGTATAAGTGTATTACACATCCAAATACAAATTATTTACACTATTTTATACAAAATTCGTAACAATATGTTCCTGATCACATTAAGAGAATTATCACCTCCTTGTGAATGGCACCCACACAATTCCAATCAACTCTATAAAGTATATATTTTTTCTTATATGCAATTTCTGCGCGTCGGCATTCATGCTTTCTACCATAACTTATTTTATTAATTTTTACTGCCCTCTAGCTTCTAAATTACAGAAAATGAAACTGTTAATCCTAGTACGAGTGTGCGAATTGTTTTTATGTACAAATATACTGAATGAAACAAAATTACTCTCATGAATTTTTACAGACCTCTAAATAAATTAAGGATTAAACTAATTTCGGGTAATGCTGCTAAAAGCATGCTGAATAAAAATCACAAAAGCAGTTGCATCTTCAAGAATATAAGATGAGAAAAAGGAAAGTTATAGTAAAGTTTATTTTTATAGCTCGTGAGATCTTGACTTCACGTTTTTTAAAAATTTATTTAAAGTAAAAGGGAAAATTCTAAAAGTTTTGAGTGAGTTTTATTCAGAATAAGCAAAAGCGTAATTTTTGTTATAAAACTTGCATAGAAAATTTTGCAAGTCTAGCGGAAGTCTCTGAAGATGGCAAGCACGAAGAAGATTTCCATAATTTCGTCTAAAAATAAATGCAATAAACTGGATGTCATTTCTTTTGCTAAAATTCCAGAGACTGAGGAAGATATACCTGTACTATCGAAGTACGATTTTTATGATGAAGAGTTACTTTCAAAACCTTTAAAAACTGCAAAAAGATTAAAAAAGAAAAATATGCTATCGATTGCTTCGAAATCAAAAGAAATCTCTGAAACGTATGATAATTCTTCTAGCCAAGATGCTTTGAAGACCGATGCAAACAAAAAGTCTAAGAAGATAACTGATCTTTTAAAAAAAAGCAAAAAGCAGTTAAATGGTTCAATTTCATCCACAAATTTGCAAAGTAGGCCAACTAAGCCTTCGCAAGGCAACACTGAAAATGTCGACGAAAAACTCGCCAAAGAAGAAAGTAAAAAAAGAAAATATTTACAAAAATATAGTGTCAAGTAATACAATAACGGAGAAAAGGGAAACTAAAAATGCAAAACGTCGTACGATGATACTTTTTAATCCAAATGATTCCTATTACGATAGTGATAACAAGAATGCTGTCAATAATAACAATGTTCCTATGGGGAAAGAAAACGCAGATACTGCAGAGCTGAAATCAGATTTGAAGTCAATTGTACATGCAAAATTTAGGCAATCGCATTTACAATCACCAGCTGCAAAGCGGGCGAATTTGAAAAATTCTGCAAAGGATCAAAGTAGTTCTAATGACAATTGTAGACGTAAAGAAAAACTGAAATCTAGAGAATATACAGGAGCTGAGTCAGAAAATGCTGGAAAAGACAAAGAACACAATACAGTGATTCATGTTGAAAGTAAACAAGGAAAGGAAAATCTCGCCAGAAAGAAAATGTTCAAATGATACCTGAAATCAAGATCAGACGTTCTGCAAGGCTTGCTAAGCAACTGACAGTTAATTATAAGAATAGGTAAACATTAGTAAAAAAAAGATTATTTTTATATGCCTTTATTTCCTGGCCAGTTTCGAAAAACTGGAAAGTTGAGGAAGTTTGGTTTTAAATTTAAAAAAAATTATGAAGAGACATTTTTTCTCTATTGGTATTTCTTACGATTCGGCAACTTTTGAATAGAGATAACTTTCTGGAAACTTTAATTAGTCAATTAATAACTTTCTTTTGATGGATAATTTATTATTTCACTTTTATAACTGATGTTTTACTACTTGTGTAAAATTACTTGTATATTGTTGAAATTGAAGTCGGATTAGTATTTGCATGCATATAACGATGTAAAAAAGTGTTTTTGCGTAAAACATACTTTTTTATCATATTAATGTCCAAATTTTATTTTTCTTTGCTAATTTAAAAAACTATCATTAAATTTTGAAATATTTTTAGTATTATACATTGGAATAAATTTATTTAAAATAACCAAAATTTTT
>BMAO01010609.1:0-87946 GCA_019973975.1 Trichonephila clavata | reverse complement strand
TCTAATTCGCAAGAATAGAAAAACTCCCCCATTTTTATATATTTGTTTTTGTGATATATATATATCCATGTGTGCGAGATTCAACACTTTTATTAAAATATTTATTTAAACAAATGCACATAACAGTTCTTAGATTTTGATGTATTTTATCTATAAATTATTTGATTTTGCTTTTATTTCGTGTACAATATTTAACATGCGAAGGCTTTTAAAATCATGGAAATAAAAAATAAAGCATAAACATCTTTTGTACATGTTGTGCATTAGCTCTGAGCTTAATTAGCTCTGAAGTGTGTGTATTTTTTTAATAATTATTAGATAAAGTTTTATGAAATATTGATCTTTCATTCGTTTTTTTCTATATATTATTATGGCAGTATACTGTTTAATTGTTCTACATTGTGCAATTTTTTATGGTAAGTAGTTTTAAATAAGCTAATTAACATTTCATAAAAGTTTCAGACTATTGATGAATATTATATCATGCTATTCATGAATGAAAACTTCAAACTCATATTTCTCCATGTTGAATTTTTGTACATATACTGTTATTCAAAACCCTAAGGCCTTTTTGGTAATTGAAGTATGGTTGTGAAATTTTTATACATTTCTGAAATGTATGTTTTGTAAAACTTGCATAGGATTAGCTCTAACATGTGTGAGTTTAGTACTTTTTCTAAAATTTTCCAAATCAAATAAATGTTTTTTTGGGAATTTTGGAATTTAACTATAAAAAAATTAATAAAAAATCAAAGAGCAGCAGCAGAAAAAAAACCCATGTACAGTTTTATGTAGTATATTATAATGTACTTGGAAAAATTTTGAAAATATTTAAAAAAAAATCTTAGGGATTTAAAAAATGCTTAAAAAATGTTTAAAAAATTTAATTTTACAAACATTTTGTAATGGAATTATTATTAAATAGTAACCTTTATAAAATGCAATTAAACCAAATATCAAATACTAAAAGTAAAAAAATTGTGAAGATGGTACCATATCGCCTTAAGAGCGTATGTAAGTTAACAGTATTTAAAATTGAATGATTAGGTCTTGAAGCAACACAGGTTCCTAATTTCATGATATTCAATGGTTATTTTATGCGTTGTTTTTATATAATTGAGCATATTTAATAAATATCTTTTTATTTTATTGTTAATTGAAGAACTTAATTTAAGGATTAGGAAGCCAAAAATACCGAGAAACTTCGGATATTTATCGAAAAAATTCTAACAAATAATTAATTTTATTGTTGCAATGAACATAAAATCATTTCGCTAAAACAATGTTTTTCCCCCTTCTTTCTTTTTTAAACCTAGAAACGATTTATAAAGGTCTATATTTGTTTTATAAATGTTAAGCCTAGGGTACATAGTGATCTCAGTAAGGAAGTTTTTACTTTATTTTTTTAGCCAAATCTTATCAGGTACATATATATGCTGACAATGTTTTAAATTGATCGATTGGGTCATGGAGCAACACAGGTTTCTAATTTTACTAATTTCATAGTATTCAATTGTTATTTTATGGCATTTTTTATACTAAGCAAATTTATTAAACATTTCTTTATTTATTGCTGATCAATAATCTGAATCCAATATTTAGATATTTAAAAAAAAACGAAATTTCGGAGATATTTATCGGAAAATTTTAATAAATAAGGCGTTGTTTGAATTATTTTTTATAATCATCAGACAAATCTTTGAAAAATATGCCCAGCTTTTCCAAAATTTTTATCAAATCCCGTCAAATTTATTAAAAATGTACAACTCTTTCTAATATGAGATTGTTGTGATCGTTCCTGAGGTTTCTCTCAATTTACTATAAAGCAAATTTTGTCTTGTTACACACATCCGACCTGTTTTGTATTTCGTTTTACATATGTTTCATTACAGAAAAAATAATGCATTTCTTTCATTCATCTCACAATAATTGAAATATATCATTAGAATATTAAAGTATATTATTGCGAATCTTTTATTTGCAGCAAAATCTTCTTACATTTCAAATAAAACCCTTCCAAGATTAATAGTTCTACGGAATTTCCCCATTTTACTAAAATAAAATATTAGTATAATATAAAAATTATTTTAATACATTTTTTTTAAAAATCAGAACGATGTGATTGTCCAAAAGATCCCCAAGAAAAATAGAAGTCTTTATGCAAGTTTTTGAATAAGTGATAGTAGCAATTGAGACAGAGACATTAACAAACTTTTTTACGAGGTCCAATAAAAAAGCTATCTTTCTATTTTAATGCGACTGATTTAATCTATCGATGTAAGATCGCTATTTGTTATGTGAAGGCTCAATTCATCAATTAGCTGCAGGTTTTATATATTTCTGAAAGTCTTCAAAAGTTAGCATATCTGGAAAATTTTTTAAATAGTAATGCAAAAGTATAAATCGCGAAAAATACTGAAGTATTAATAGTATTTAAAAAAATAATATTTGTTAAGCTGAGTATCATGCATTATAAAAATAACTAGCAAAACCAAGAACTAAGTTATATTTTTATCTGAAAACCCTCTTAGGATTCTATTATAACTTATGTGGTTGAAGGAAACGATTTTGATGAACTTAGCTACAACAGAATCATTTATTATGGAAAGTAGCAAAGAAATAATTGACTTACATAATATTTCTAGGATTTCAAAACTAAAGGAATACTTTATACCTTTTTTTTTTAAAAAAAGAAATACAGTTTCCTAATTTTCTTTACAAAACATGTACTGTTAAACGTTTTTTTTCTTAAATATATTTATGTTGCATGTAAATGTTAAAATTTTAATATAAATAACTATGCAGCTAAAGATTGTTTACTTATGGAACTTGTAAAAATTATGAAAAATCAACTATACAAGGTTTTTCGATTTAAGAAAAATTTATTACTTGTACGCTTTGACATAAGATGGAATGCACCACTCTTTAAGCTACTTTACTGCACAAACCATTGTATTTTTCAAATGGTTTTGGATTATACCTACTGTATTAAAAAGTGTTGTGTAACTAATATTGTTGACAGTCTTAAAAAAAGTAGACAATTGATTGCTTTTAAAACTAAATAAAATATTAACTTGCATTGCATTTCCCATAATATAAATATTACTTACTAATTAATTACATTACACAATCTTTATGCTTTAGAAAGTCTTTCACAACAGTGATGCAATTATAATGTATATGTCACCTTAGCTGAAAATCTCATCTAGCACTTTTTAAGATCAAAAAGTCATTCAAGACTTTCAGAGATGTAAGAATATTTACTTCATTCATCTGGTTGATACACAGAACACATATAAAGCAACCTGAAAATCTATATCTATTTAAAGTATTTATAAACAAATAGTATATCAAAAACTGGTCCATTACTGGACTAAAAAATAAATAAATCCTTATTAGTACATCTATACCATAAAAAAACAATCACATTATATCATTACTTTCACTACCACTTTCCTCATCATCCATGAAATGTAACATATGGATGAAATACCTGTCTCTATATAGGCAAGGCAGATTTTCAAGGTCTATTCCTGTATAACAAACAGCACAAATATTATCAAAATGATGAATAATTTATTATTAAGAATTATTTACACGTAAGTTAAAACATATTACTTACTTTAGTATATAGTTTTCCCAACGTAAGTTCATGCGTGTCGTAAAAGGCGACTAAAATGATCAGAAGTCCAACCTTTCGGGGCTCTGGCAATCCTCAATTATGACAAGTGCAATATATTGTGATATTAATAATGCTACCACGTCCGGGAACACTCCGAGAAGTATGCTACGAGGACACTGAATATTCTTCAACTCAACATTAATGGAACACAGAGGAAAATCGACAAACTATCATGTCTCCTTCATGACAACAATGTTCATGTTGCTTGTCTTCAGGAGACTAAACTCAATCCCAATTTGAATCTCAAGATCAAGGCATATACAGAATTACGGAGAGATCGAACGACAAGCACTGGAGGAGGCCTGGCATTTCTGATCAAAACCCCAACAATCAAGTACACCGAGGTTCTACCACCTTTCGAGCAAATAGTGTAACAGAAGCCCATGCTATTAAACTGAACCTTCCTGGTGGTACAGTTAAAATTGTCAATGTATACCATCCCGATACATCCGAAATTGACATAGATATTATTAAAGATCTTTGCTCTTCTCCTTCAGACCTTAAAATAATTCTTGGTGAAATAATGCCAAAAGTCCCTCCTGGGGTTGCCCCTACTTGAACAATAATGGTGAACGGATTGAGGACTTACTCTGCGACTTAAATCTCTCAACATTAAATACGGGAGAATATACCTATATCTCCAAAACCAATGGCACAGCCTCTGCACTTGATATAACAGCGGTGGATCCCTCGGGCCTTGATATAGCAAAATGGAGAGTTTTGAAGTGTGCCATTAGTGATCATTTCCCAATCATTATAAGTCTTGATTTGAATATCGATTCTCCACCTCAAAATATGAGGTCTTGGAACTTCCGTAAAGCCAATTGGAATCGGTTCACTGAGTGCCTAGAGACCTACTGCACACAGATGACAACCTGCAAAGACCTGGAAATTCTTATTCAGAAGTTCCCTTCTGGTGTGCAGAAAGCAGCCAAAGTCTCCATTCCAAGAGGAAAGAGAAAAAAGAACTGGGTGCTGGAGAGATCATAACATAGATGAACTAATACGAGAAAGAGATGCAGCCAGACATGTACTTGAGAAGAACAATAGTGACGAAAACAGAAGAAATCTTATAGATATCAGTCGCAAAGTCGAGGATGAAATCGCTGCATGTAAAAGAAAAAAATGGATTGATCTTTGCGGCAGGCTTGATCCAAGGAAAGATTACCACCACTGGCGAGTAATCAACGTCCTCAACAACCGCTGCAATCAACAAAATAATGGACCAACCTCCAATGCTATTACCTCTGACGGATATACATCCACGACTGACAGGCAGGCTGCAAACCTACTGGCTCAACATTATGAACAGGCAAGCAGGCTGAGTTTTAGCAGAGAAGATAGAAAACAAAAGAAAATCTATAGACAGGTTTTAAATCAAAGTAAATCCTACAACCAAAGAGATGATATTTCTAATGATATTACTTTGGAAGAACTTGACAGCGTAATTAGAAGCCTTGACCCTAAGAAGTCTTCTGGTATCGACCTCATCTTCGGTTCAATGATCAAACACTTTGGTGTTCTTGCCAGGAGTATTCTTCTTCAGATTTTCAACCTATCCTGGATTACTGGCAAACTACCCACTATCTGGAAAATGTCTGTCATTGTTCCTATTCTCAAACCTGGTAAGGATGCAGCAAGCTGTAAAAATTTCCGGCCCATATCCCTTACAAGCACTTTATGTAAAATTATGGAAAAAATAATTCATTCCCGTATCATGAAATGGCTTATCAAGCGGAAAGTATTACACTTTTACCAAACAGCTTATAGATCCCAGCATAGCACTGTTGACCAAATTTTCTATTTGGTGCAATCAATCATAGATGGATTTCAAGAATGACCTCATAGGAAAACTACAGCCGTATTCCTTGATCTTTCTGCGGTCTTTGACAGGGTTTGGAGACAAAAATTCATTAAAATTTTGCATTCCTTAGGCGTCTCAGGCAATATCTTATTATGGATCAATGATTTCTTAAGAGATAGAAGATTTGCTGTAAGGGTAAATGGAAGGTTCTCAAGGACACATAGATCTTGGGCAGGCATTCCGCAGGGATCGGTCCTAAGCCCGCTCCTTTTTCTCCTCTATATGAACACTGTCGATAATCGCATTGTTAATGAAGCTAAAATAGCCTGCTATGCAGATGACATTGCCATTTGGCACTCTCATACTGACATCCTAATGTCCGAAAATGTGCTGAACGAAAATCTCTTTCACATTGAAGATTGGGCTAAGCAGCTCAAACTGCTGATAAATCCAGAAAAAACCAAATACTGTGTGTTTTCTACTGACAGGAGAAACAGGGCAGCCTTCCTCCCCAAATTAAGGTTAAATAACTCAATTGTTAAAAAAATCTCCCCTCCCAAATACCTTGGCTTAACGCTAGATGCAGAACTGAGGCAGATGCTAGATGCGCTAGATGCAGAACAAGCATATACAGAATGTATCGCAAAAGGCTTTAAAGAAGCTCAATATTCTTCGAAAACTTTGCGGTTCGACTTGGGGTTCTAAACCGAAGACACTCTTAAAAACCAACACTGCACTTATAAGACCAATCCTCGAATATGCAGCACCCGTTTGGGCTCCATCAGCTTCTACCTCAACAGAGAAAATCGACTCTGTTCAGTATAGGGAGTCCAAAATTATCATCGGAGCTGTGTCCTCGACAAATAATGTGACAGCTGAAAGTGAGTGTGGCCTGACATCATTGAAAGGCAGGAGGAAACTTGCCACCATTAAATTTACAAACAAAATCAGAAGCTGTGGCGAACAACATATTTCCAACATCACTTTTAACTCCTGGACAGCTAAGAATAGGCTGAAAAGATCTTCAACACTTCAGTTTGATAAAGACATCAGAAACAACATTAACTTGAATCACACAAGCCTTGACATCATTCAAGAACCTTGTTTTCCAGTCAAACCACCTCCCTCTGCCAAAATATTTTTAGACCTTCTTGAGCCTTGCACGAAAAAGGAATCTAAGGACACATTTAAAAGGAAAGGCATGGACACAATTATCAATCTTATGAGGCCTCGTTTAGTAATTGCCTACACTGACGGTTCTTCAGACTCAGAGTGCAATAGGGGTGGATCTGGTGTCTTTCTTAAATACCCAGATAATACAACTTCAAAGAACAAGGTATCCGCAGGGTAAATTGCTTCCAACTTCACGTGTGAGCTCATAGCAGTTACGACAGCCCAAGATGTTTACCTTACATGGACAGATATCGCTAATTCCGACGGCATCATTGTTCTCTCCGACTGTAGATTCGCTCTTGAGGTCATCATGAAAGGAAAAATGGGACTCACCCAAGAAATCAACTCTCTTTTACTTTCCATTGGTGCATTGGGCAAATCATGCACCCTCCAGTGGATCCCGGCCCATGTTGACATCGAGGGGAACGAGATGGCCGATTTCTTTGCCAATGAAGCCAGAACCCTTGAACGTGTAACTTCTTCTACAACGGTCTTTGATGCCAACGCAGTCGCAAAACAAAAGCTCTGCTCAAACCCACGAAATAACCCACGAACTAAATTATAGCCGAGAAATTACAACAACAATAACCAGACTAAGGACAAAACATTTTATGGGCATGAAGATTCTGCCTGATGGATCCAGATCATATGTGGAATGCAGGCACTGCCCAGGCAAGCAACTGGATCCCAAACATCTTTTTAACTGTCCTTCCATTGTTGGTGCCCTTTTTAAAATAGACAATGACAACAGCATGGACATCCTATACTCGGATCATGCCATGGATGTTGCCACGGCAGTGATTCACGCCTTTGGCAATATTTGACTCATTTTTTTTATCTTTATTTTGTTATATACAATACCTTTGCACTTTGTCATACACGACAACAACAACAACAACAGTATATAGTTTTGCTTGTATTGATAGCAAGCATTAACATCACCTGATTCCATATATTTTATATTAAACACTTACTTGCAAAAAGTATACATGTATTTTCTAAATTCGTATGTTCCAAAAGTATAAATCAATTTTTTTTTGCCTAAAATTTTATTAAGAATGAATGATATAAAAAATTACCATACTCGCATCACTTTCCAAAATTTGTGTGGCAACATTCAACTGCAATGGAATCTCTATCCTGCATGATTTTTAAATTATATGCTTCTAATATACTGTGATAAAGCCATTTGTGACAAAAATTTGGTCATTTTTGATAATTACTTACCTCCTCATCTGATATAAAAATATACAACAACTTTACCCCATAAAAACATAGCTAAATGTCTTGGAAAACATAAAACAACTCCACTACAAGCATATATCAGGTGTTAAAGATACAGTTAAATTTTTTTTGCAAATAGTTTTTGAATTGAGTAATGCTGACTTGCCTGAGCTTGAATGTTTTCTTTCTTGACAACTAAAAAAAGAACATTCCAGAGTTTTCCTTTTTATTTTTATATCCCCAATAGTTGGCTTAAATATTTACTGCTAGTTTAAATGCTGATTGGGAGGTAGGTACATGAGGATCAGGTAAATAATTCTTTAATAATTACTTTTTACCTTTCTTTTACTGAATTGCATGTTGAGACAATTGTTCCTGAACTATTTTACCTTGCAATAAACAATTTAATACTACAAGTAGAAGTTCAATCTCCTGGTTTTTCTTATGTCATTACATATTTCTTTGGCGGAAGACCCCACGCCACACTTTCTATCTGAGATATGGAAAGAAGTATATTCAACATTTTCAACAACATGGAATCTCTCAAACAATTTAAGAATGAACTTAATATGTTTACATGGTGCAAGATTATCTGAGCATTCACATGTATACCAAGCCGAACATGATAATTTTACACACCTGTAATGGCATTGATCACACACACACATAACCTCTTTCTGAAATGCTACCATAATCTTTTTAACAACATAAAATACATCTCCATTAGTCTGCAATTTTAGAAACCAAGAATTTGTTGCCTGGTCATAAATATCTGTCAGGAATCTTTAATTCATTTTGAAATGGAAATAGGTTGTGAGGATATAAACTGGGAGATTACCATTTAAAATTCTATAATGTGCTAAATATGTGTCATGCTGTATTTTCAACAAACTATCTGCTTGACAGTTAAATTTTCATTTTAAAATAATTGGACATTCATGTATTGTGAATAGATTAACAATATATATTTTTATCAGTATTGGCATACAGAAGTAGATGATGTGACTTATACTATTAGTAGGCTGAATTACAATAATTACCATCAAAATATTTATTGAAAGCAGGCTTTTTATCAGTCGATGCAATTTTAAAATTTTCCATTATTTGTTTACATCTGATTGAACTTATTCCTTCCAAATGAAGCTACTAGAAAAATTTCCCTTCGCATTTCAAAATTGGAAAACAAGATCATTTAATCATTTCTTCCAAGTGCATTGAAGGCGTAATGCGATTAATTTTTAACTGGGCACCCTTTCTCTCAGAATGTTGAAACACAATACATATTTCCTGTATTTAATTTATTAGTAATAACATGAGCAACAGAGTAAAGCATTCCTTATTAGTCAAGTACAATTAAACTTCTATTAACCGAATACATATTCTAATACTGAAGATTTTTCAATACCCATTTCAAGATGATTAGCTTTAATGAACTCTATACAAGTTTTATAAACCAGTTGAAATGCTTGATTATGCTTTGAAAAATATATTACACTGATCCCTTAATAGTCTTTATAAAGAGTGATTCTACCCAGAGAGAGAGAGAGAGATTCCATTAAGGTAACAGAACACCTTCGAAGAAAATTTTTTGAATTAACCTGAATTTTGCCTGTTAATGCATATTTTATGACCTTATGGGTCTTTAAAATCAGAAAAACACCCAAGTAAAGTCTTATTAGTGCACATTTTTTCTGTAAAAGGGGTATTTTATGAAAAAATAAGCAAAAAATAAGACTTTACGCAAAACATGATAACTGAAAATAAAATAAATATATTGACATTTTGTAAATTGAATAATATAGCATACAACCTTATCTAGGGAATAGACACTTATTTTGGTAATATAACCATTACGTGAGAAGCTATTGTGTTTCGAGCTTCTTAACGTTGAAATTTTCTTTAAAAGCTATTATAATTTTCACTTTATTGCTGTATAAAAAAATTTCTACTCAACATAAAATCTTAAGAGAGGTCTATTCCCTGTATTAGTATTTAAAAAACATATATATAAAATTTTTATTTCATCCAAGCATAACTTTTTGAGATATTGTGTTTTGCGGTAAGAAAAAATGTAAAAAAACTCATTTTGAGAAAACGACAAAAATAACATTAAACTAATCTGATTACAAGAAAAACACTTACTTTCTTATTAAAAGGCACCAGATTTATAATTCTCTCCATCTTTAACTTCTAAAACAATATTTCTTTTCTTTTTAAGGGCTCTTAAAATTTTCCTATGTTTCTTTGTTTTGGGGTCTGCGTTATGAATCGATTCACGGATTCTGCATTTATCTAAATGTTTATATCCCCGTAAGGTAAACACCCCAGGATTTTCAAAATATTCATCTTATTAAAAACTTTGAGGCACCCATTTAATCCCTCATTGAAATGTATAACAGCATCATACGACCCAAATTTAATTGTTTTGAGCGAAACAAATACTTCTTTCGGAACTTTTTGCCAGACTATTCCGTTAAAACACTCATTTGCATTTTGCGTGCGTCCATGTAAGCACTTACTTAATATCTGTTTGTCGCATAGTTCTAAATATACTGGTTTAATTTTATTTAAAACATCATTTGATAAACCAGCATATTTTGTGGTACATTTTGTTCCATTTGCCACCCCCCGCTGAAAATAACACCAGCTGTCTTTCCCTATTGGGCACTGACCATGCATCGGTTTCTTATCACTTGATGCACAGTGATATAACGCAGCAATTACATTTTGCTGCATGGCATTTAAGTTACCGACATTACTGCGTACAGCAATTCCGTAGTAATTTTGAAGTCGATCGATAAAATTATCAGTTAATTTGCCTTTACCAGACAGTCCTTTAGTTTTTGTTTTTAGCTTTCTTAGACGCGAGCCCACTCTCTTTTGTACATGGCCAATGCACTCAAACTTTGTCACACTGTTCATTCCATAAGTGTCTTTCACACTCATGAAAGCTTTTGAGTCACCATCTCCGTAATATTGCGTGTATTGAAGTCTGCGGTTTTTTTCTGAACGAAGAAATATTCGTGAAGCCCCCACAATTTCCATTTTTGACGAAGATCCCGTAAAGTTACACTGACATATGTGGTCGGCTTTTGACGACTCATATTCAGAGTTTCTTGGCATAGTCTGAAGTCTCTTACATGTAGGACAGTAGGACGACATAACTTCTACGTCTAACACCTTACCAGTATCAACTGATATTGCAGCAACACAACCATTCATAGACGTATAGCCTCTACGCTGCCATGTGCCATCCACAGATATGCCACATTTTACAAAATCAGATGAAAAATTTTCTTTTATATCCACAATTTCAGTAGCAGCTTTTTTCATGGATTCCTCAGCTACTTCCTGGACCACTTTTAAAAGCTTTGCTTCCTGATTTTTGAAAGCAGTTTTTGTCAGTCGAGGCAAATTTAATGTTGAGCATAATTTAAATGCACCAGCAAAACCCTTGCCTATCTGCCGCATACCATATACTAGCCTGGTATTTATGACTGGTGCATTTACAACTTTTTTTGATGAAGCAAATGCAAAGAAAAAGTCACAGCATTTACATTTTAGTGTAAAATGAGAGCATAATCCATACATGGAATCCTCAAAAAGCTCTACTTTTTCAGCAAAACATTTTGGGCAGCAAAGTTTAGAAAATGCATCCACAATAAGCTCAAGATCAATGATTCTGTTACCAAACAGAGGACCAGGCATTTCTTCTGCAGTTGACATACTCTCATTTCCCAATTTTGAAGAACTAGCAGTGCATTCAGGAACAGGTGTTGAATTGCTGTTATTTTCGGAAATTTTTGTGTATTTATTTCCAAAAAATTGTCTCTTACGCTTTCTAGCAATACTTTTTACCATTTTCAAGCAAAAATAAAACAGAATAGAATTATTTTTTAACTTTCTACGCTGTCGATTCTTTCAGTATGAAAATCAAACATATATGTAAACAAAGTCACTAAACAACAAATTTGATGCCAGATTTCCTACATAAAAAAGGAAAAATGTATTTCCAAATACATTTATATTTATTCTCAAATATTCTATTTTAATTTCTGACAAAATATTTGTATATTAATTTTCATATTTCATGTCATATACCATGAAAGAGAAACGTAAACAAACAATTTGGGCCACTTCCGGTTAGCAGAAAGGCATTTCCGGTCAGAGAAATTCATGATCAAGTAATATTAAAAAAGCTGTAACTTGGCTTCTAATTAAGCTAGAAACAAAATTTTTACAGATTTAGAAAGATAAAAGATTGAATTTTAATATTTGATCAAAAACGAAAAATCCATATTTTGACCGAAAATTGAGTTTTAAAGGTGTCCTGTCACCTTAATAATTGGAATATAGAATCTTTGATATTTCTATACAACTAGTTTTTCTTTTATATGTCTAGGAAGCTTCACATGTTAGCAAATGTGTTAAAAATCTAAATCTACAATTTCACTCATAATATGGAAAAGGTTAAGGGAAAGTTAAATCTAAGCATATTGTGTAGATCTTTACATGTGATTCGTATAAAATTTTTTGCAATAGATACTACATTCTAATAATGATTTTTTTCTTACTTTAATTAAATAAATGTATTTTCTTATTACGAATAGTGTTATTGCCTTTGATTGGATCCTAGCAGGGCACCCTTCTTTTTCAAGAACACCTCCAGAAAATTTGTATTTTCTATTATTATTCTCACAATCATTTAAAAATTTAGCCAAATAGTTTACCTCATATATTTACGCTAATTTTTCATAACAATCAATAGAACTTTCGATTTAGCGACAAGAAAAAGTTTTACACTCATGAGATCCGCCAAGTGGGCAATCACCCAGCAGGAACTAAAAAAATAATGAATCTACTACAATGGTAAATACCTGGAAATTTTAAAACGTATTATTAAAACATTATAAATAATCAAAGCATAAAATTTTTACATTCACGTGATCGGAGAATCGAGCTTTTACACGGCAGAAGCTAGAAAGTCGATGAACGGAAAATGTTAATGGACTCGATACACCTGACGTCATAATCACGTGATGATATACAAAACAAATAGCCACGTGTTTGATTCGGCTGAGTATTTTGGCGGAATTTTCGTATTTACATCTACTATCAAAAACAAATGAAAGAAGTTGTTCCAAAAGAAATTTCGACTGAAATGTGTGTACTTTTTAATTATTTCATTTTCAATATTTTTGTTTTGTTTTTATTGAATACGCTGACGATTTTTAAAGTTTTAAAAAGAGTCTGAAATATTTTCTGAGGATATCGAATTCGAAGAATTTTAATTTTGCAAACATACACAGATCAGGGTACCACTTCTGTGATCTATTCTGAATGCTCTGTATTTGTTAAGTATGTAGTTGATTACCTACGTTTTTTTTTTTCAATTCCTACTATTAGTTCACACTTTCTCAATATTTATTTATGTTGTTCAAATTTTCAATCGTTAGTAAAATACATTTTAAAGCGGTCGATTGAGCTAAAATTTTATATACATGATTATTTTGGTTGACAATACAAAATTTAATTAATAAAAATTAATTGATTAAAACTAATTATTCTAATAATTATAAATACATCCATGTTGGCATCATTTTTGGCGACATAGTGACCATTTTGGCGACTTGTGTCCAAAATTAAAAGTGTTTTTTCTCACATTTTAAAACATTTAGTTGAACTGAAATTTGAAACGCATTTGTTTTGGATAGCAATGCAATACTTTAATGATAATTAATAAAAATTAATTGTCACTTAATGTTGTGATTCTTTTCATATGTATACACATATTTATATTAACTATAATTATTTGATAAAAAGTAACTAAAATTTTTCTTACCTAAGAAGGAATTGGCTTATTTTTTTATAATACTTGTTTTTGTTATTTTAAGATTATTTTCGAAAATTTTACAAGCACTACAGACAAAAATTTGAAACTGAATTGTCTTAATAAGGAAATTTGTTCTGTTAAATCTTATTGGAATAAAATCTCACTCTTAAATTTTGCCATCCATTTAGTAGCAATACAAAATACTTTTAAATTTATAGAAATATCATCATAACTGTGTATATAATGTTAATATATATCTATGCATTTTCTATGTTGCAGTCATTTGAAATTTTATTGTACTGTATGTTGATAAATGTGTCGACTTCAAAGCATTTCAATTTTGCAGACACGAAAAAACAAACCAGGGTTCTACTTCTGGGACCTGTTCTGATTTTCTAACTGATGAATAAGTATGCAGTTGAACTCACCTACATTTTCTTTTCTTTTTTCTCTTTATATAACTATTTTCACTAATTTAACAAGCATGATAGATAAGATTTTAAAACTGAACTGGCTCAGCAAAGTCATTGTTTTGTAATTTTCAGAACAATACACTTACAAATACAAGTAAATTAATGAAGTTCATATGTACTTTAAAAAATATGCATCCATAAATGTATAATGCTGTATGGTGAAGAACATACAATATATTTTAATAATTTGTGAGATTCATATTCCACTATTTTTCCAAAAATCAGGGAATAAATCAGTTCGATACTGAAAAGCTAGATCATATAGAAATTGAGAAGCACGTATCTATCTATATTCTTAAAATACTGATTGCATTAACTTTTCCTAATATTAAAAAAACAATTACGATAAAAGAAAATTTCTAATTATCAATTTTACTATACTACAACTGACATTTTAAATTTCACGTTATTTTTATTTTACATTTTTATAAGCTTTAAATTCATGAGTAGTTACATATACATGCATAATTATGTAAAAAAAAATTTTTAAATTCTTTTAATACAGGGATAGCAAACGTTACATTCTGATTAAGTCCAGCACTTTCCATTCCTTCCTAGATAAGCTTGCCTTTCACAAAGCAGAATAGAAGCAGAAGAATATTGTACAGAAAAATAAATGCATTGCAAATAACATTAAGTGATTTGCATATGAAAACCTTAACAGAGGGTTTCATTGCAAGAGATTTTTTAGTGTATTCAATGTTTTAAATATTGAAAATACCTTAATGTCCCCCCCCCCAAAAAATAATATTTTGCAAGTGATTGATATGTTTTTGGTAAAATTAAGGACCAGGTGTATCCAACACACACACAATAGAACATATGTTACGTTAATCTAAATTTTACTCCTCTTCTCAGTAGTTAACAGAGATACTTTAGTATTTAATTATCTAAAAAATTAGGATGCAAAAATCTGATATGTAACCATACATGTTGTATCAAAAACAGGTATACATACATATAAATCAAAAACTTGTTGTTTTTAATAATTTTAGAATATTACAGGGAAAAAGAAACATTTTTGAGAACCATTCACTATAGAAATGGAAAAATATTTTAATTTACTACAGCTTCTTTAATGTTTATACTTGATGATTAATCAAGTACCATTTTTAAACATTAGAAGTCAAAATTATCATTTACCATTTGTAAAATTACATGTAAAAAATTATGCAACATTTTGAAAGTCCTTACTCGCTGTGCTATTTTAGGTAAAATATATGATTGATCGAGAATTGGTGTCCAAATATAATTAATTAAAGAATTAAAGTTTTTTAATTAATTAAAATCTGTGTATAATAGAATATGTTTATGTCCATTTATGGAATATAAAAGTCCTGCTCACTCTTACATGATGAAAATAAAAGTCATTTTTGAATCCCTAATTCTTTTACAAAATAAATAATTGTAATATATTTGTGTGGTACCTATTAGCACAACATTTGTTTTTCAGAGTTTGACTGTGGTATAAACCTATCACACACTTGTACAATTTTTTTATTATGTATTACAAATAAGCATTTATAGATATTTGCACAATTTGTAGAAGATTTATCATTATTGATTAGATTTGTGCTTTATATCGATTTATTTTTACATAAATATAAAAGTCTAAAAGACTCATGAATATTGATATTATCCTGCTTATAAGTCCTGAATAAATTTTTCGCATTGAGTTACTTACAAATATTGGCCCAAGAAGAGTACTTGGATCAATTATATATTTATTGAGAATTAGGATCATGAAACCAAATCTGGCTTTATGTATAGACATTTGATTTTGTGGGATGTTGTTGCATTATACAGCCAATAAATGGAGCTGTTCCTGCTCATGTTTGAACACAGTAATAATAATAACATAATTTTTTAAAGTTCTTGATGTGTTTTTGCTTGGCAAAATTATTTGGCAGTTTAATACATAAGTTCCTAATTTTGGAATGGTATGAGTACTGATTTAGCATTTCTTTGAAAAACTTTGAAGCAATTTAATATTTTACTCAAGAATAATTTGGGAAACTGAAAAGTTTCTTGAAATTTAGGATTTTCCTTGTAAACTAATGATATAATTAGTTAATTATCTTGCTTATAAGTAGTAGAAACTTATTTTGATTAGAATGGAACTCTGTTTATTCATGATAAACTTTGGTAACTTGTTGATGTTTAATAATGATTTTAATCTTTAATAATATAATTTGGTGGCAAGCTTCTCAATGGTATAGGCCACAAGAAAGTGTTAAAAAATTGTTGTTTTTTAAATGTTTAGGGCATTGTGAGGCCTTAAAATAGTATGATTTATACCAATACATTGTGAAGTTTTTAAAAATATGTTATAAAATACTAATATTTAGCAATTTTAGTCTTAGTAATTATCACCTACAAATGTTTAAATTTTTTTTTATAAATTATTGTCCCCTTGGAAAAAAATTGAATTATATTAAAATATGCGAATAATTTTAGAAATTGTTTGAAGCATGCTAAATTATTTTCGTGAAAATTTTTACATATAGAAGCATACAAAATTTTTGTTAGCAAGTTTATTTTAGTAATTACAATTATTTAGAATGCATCATTTATCAACATTTAATTTTAATATTACATGATTATAATACAAGTGAAGCATGTGAAAATTTTATTTTTTTAACAAAAAAAATTCATTGCAATTTAAAAAATGCATTTTTCATATTCTATTGAAAGACTAGCGGTGACATTACTTCATTATGTACTCATGTGAAGAGTATTTTTTCTAAGATGTATTCCAAAAGAGAATTTTTTTTTGTCAGTTTCAATATTTATTTGCATTAATATGGATACATAAAATTGAAACATTGTTATTGTATACTAATTTTTTAAACAACTGTTCTATAAAAAATTCCAAAGACATAGTAAGATCTTTTGAAATATATGATGATTCTGTAATGAAATAACACATTAGCCAGCTTTGATTGTCTGACTTTACTTAGTAATTATCATTTACAAAGGTTTGAAATTTCTTTTAGAAATTTCTCTTTAAACTTCAAAGTTTAAAAAAGAAAATACTCTTACACTATTAAGTTAAAGAAAAAAAAATCATGTTAATACATAATTTTTAGAAATAATGATTAAATGTTATTGGATTATTCTTTATTACAAATTATTTCTTATGAGTTATTGAATTGTATTTAAATTGTCTAATTGATGTAAACCAAACAAATATTTCCATACAATTTTAAAAATAAAAGAATGATTAACATTAAGAACTTTGATGTCCAAACAATAATACTGAAAAGGATTTTCAAGAATAGCAAAAAGGAAACTTTATATGAATATTAAAAAATAAGTTAAATTCACAGGCTTTTCGTAATTACCAAGAAGTTTCTATTTTAAAGAAATATAACCAATGTCACAAATTTGGTAAGAAATAAATACCTTTGCTTACAAAGAATGGATGAATGTATCCATCTGCTCTGAAACATGACACATTTTAGAATGTAAAAATAATATTGTTAAGGCCGGGGTTCCAGGATTTCAAAGAGCAAGTCAATTCTTCAGGAGCAATGAAAACTTATCCTTTTAAAACAATCCTGAAAAGTTCTTCACAGCACTCGGACACAACTAACAGTGTCTAGATATACAAATAAGTAATGTGTTCAGGTAACGGTTATACATTTACGCGGAATCTCTATTATCCAATCATCATAATAAGTTGATTTGCAGTCTCTCGTCCTATTCAACAGCCGAAGTATTAATTAATCGCTCTTGCTGACTTTTCCGTAGACTAAACAAATTTTTGTTTCGGCGAGCCACTCCCTATTTACAGTCTGCACGAATTTTTCGAGAAAAATTCGCTTACATCATGAATTTTGATATTAGTATATTTCTCATATTTCCAGAACCAATTTGTTCAATAGAGCGCTGCAAAAATAAACTTATAAAAAATAATTACTAAGCCTATAAGTATACAAAAATTCGAAGTCAAAGGATGGAAGTATAAACTAAACTTAAATCTAATACTATTAACTAAAACTACATATATTTAGTCCCTTTTCTTAAACTAAAATAGTAGAAAATATATGAAAAATATTTAAAGTACTAAAAAGAATTTAAAGAATATAAAATAATAATGTTTACAAATTTGAAAGTTAGCGCGCAATCACAAGTGTCATACTATTAGCTGTTATTTGTTCACATGATAGCACGTTGTTAATCACGTGATGATGGCACGATCGCAGCGCCCTCTAGTGATGAATTGACCCATTACATCAAATCAAAGCACAAAATAAAAAAATACAATATAAAAAGAGTAAAATAATACTAATTCAAAATTATGAATCAAAGTTTTTAGTTGTTCACATAAGTTAGAAATTCCATAAATCAGCAAATATGTTAAAATGATGGAAAACTTAACAAGAAATTAATACAATATAAAAACTGCAAAAAATTTAACAATTAAAGATTATAATTCAAAGTTATAAAATACCTAATCAATAAATCTCGCCGCTAGTATTTTATGTACGAACCTTTCAGCACGAGCGCTATATCAAGAATGATTTTAGTAGGTTCAATTAAGCCAACGATGAACTTGGCGATTTTCAAAAAGAGGCCAAAAATATCAAAGTAACCCATCCTTGTTTGCAGATTATAGGAATATGCGCTGCCAACGAAATTGCGCATTACATGTCCGGTCTTGTTTGTTCCTTTTATCTGTCCCTATCGAACCAATGGTGTAGTTCCACCCTTTATTTTATAATTTAGCTTTTGCAGAATGGCAACACAAATTGTGGGATTGTTTTGAGCTAATTTAAAATGTATTTTTCCTGTTTAACGCACTTATTCCATTAAATAGTTATCTTAGCTAAAATCTACTGAGTTGCTACTTTAAGGAATGACAAAAACTTGAAAATAAAATGCGTGAGCTTTGTTAAAAGCATTGTTTGGTAATAAAACGAATTGGAAAATTATTAAATTACATTTTATTTGTTAAAATTCCATTGTGTGAACTAATTTTTTTATAAAGTCTTACCATAGCTTTTTTTATTACAGCATCATAAGTAACACCATATAAATGCGGATTAGGATCTGTGTTCATTTGTACCAAAAAGGTGGAAAGGTTATAAGTTGCAGTTGCAAAGGTATGTATGTCTTATTTATAACATTCAAATATCATACAAAAATATCATGACTATAGAAGAATAGCAGTTGATAAAGAACTGCATGGAATGTAAGCTACATAAAAAATATATCTTCAGAGCACTATGTGTCTAAAGAGGGAGAACTGTATTTATTCAATATACATTTCTGTGTATCCTTTTTGAATTTTTCATAATGTATATACTACTTATGAATCATTTTGAATGCTTTTTTTTTTACCTTTCTTCAGCTTGTTACTTTTGAAAGAGAAGAGATAATCTCTTGGGAAAACCATTTCTTTTGTTGTCCATCTAGTTTTAGCTTCAGGATATTTAGAGCAATGATAGAAAATGACAAATTCAGTTTTGCTTGTAAAAGGGGTTTTTTTTTTCAGGGGAAATGTGGAGAAACATGAAAGGAGAGGGAAGCATTGGATTTCAGAAGGCAAGCAATGTAGAATATGTTGCCTCAAAGGGAGGGCTGGGCAGAGCATTCTGTATAATTTATCTTGAATACACTCTGTGATTAATATGGCTTTTAATTGTCTATATGCATTATTTTTATACACTTAAAAAATACTAATAATATAAATCAAAATAGTTGATAAGACAAATTTAAAGCAAATATGTAAAAAAATTAATTGTATAAATTTCCATCTGACTAGTATTTTATTTAGGAACAATGGAACATTGAAATAATAAAAAAATCGTAAAAAAACCTTATGCTTTATGGAAACATTTTTATTTATTTGAAAGTTGTTACAAGTGCTTCAAATAAATAAAAATGTTAGCTCTTAGTGTGACTGTGAAAATTAAAATGTTACATTAAACTTTTAACTAAAAATTAAATTTTTAATTTAAACATAATTTTTTCATGTAGAAAAATTACATTAAACTACTATCAATAATTAAAAAATCAATATATTTTATGTGATTACTTGTATGTAATGAATATAATTGGGCATTTGTTTATAATTATACTACTAAAATTAAAAGTAGGAGGTTGAAATACTATTTTATAGATTGTTTATTTGTGTGTATCTTGGTGTTGTTGTTGCCAATGCCACCTGTCTGACGATATCAGATCGAGGCCTATGAATTAATTGTGACAAGAAACTTGTTGTACGCCTGTTGTTAGCTGTAGCTTTGAGCATCATACAGGTAACAGTACGTTTTGGCTTGGTTCCACCCCAGTTTTGGGGGAGATTAGCCTAGGAGTGGTCAAGGGCCTCCCATCTCTCTTCTCCTTTCACCAACTTCACAAGAGGACTTTCAGCTTGACGGCTGTTTAAAGTACCCTCATGCTGCCACACAGGCACTATACATCTACAAATATCCATGCTCTCGAACACAGTCCCTATGGCATGGTAGACAGTGTTTCTAACCACTATACCAAATGAGTGATTTTGTATGTATATAATAATGTAAAAATAATTCTTTGGTTATTCTGTATCCCAATGAAAAATTTTGAACTTTTTTGCAACTTTTTTGAATTGGCTTAAATCATTTATCAGTTTTTGCAGCATGTGAGTACTATTTTGTTCTTCAAAGGTAAAATAAGTTTTGTTAAAATTAAAAATTTGTATAACAAATTTCAAATCTCTGGAAATATGTAGGAATTAAAATTTTGTAGAATTTGCATATTTGTGTTCTGGGTTGTTGGACCAATTTCCAAAAGAAATTTGGCACCTTCTCCCTCATTGGCTATCCCTCATCCTATTCTAACTCATCAGCCACAATTCCATTAAAATCAAAACCTACACTTAAGGTAGGTAGAATACTTATCAACAAAATGATTATAAAGGATAAAGCATGCTGATTTAAATGCAGTGAAAATCAGTTAACACAAAACTGAGGGGACTGAAACATTTTTTTATGCTAAAAGAGTTTCGTGTTAAAAAGTATTGCAAAAAAGAAAAAAAACCTATATTCAACAAATTTAAGTTTATTAGAGTGCATTTTACTTACATATATATATATATATATATATATGCACTTAATAAAAATCAATAAAACAAAACATTCACAAGAACTTAACAAAATTTAATACAAAATTTTCAAGTTTTTCTGAAAAACAAAACATTAACAAGAGCTGCATATTCATTTTATTTTCGTCTTTAGAATCTGCATCGATATTTTTTGAGCTTTGTACAAACTTCAAAATATCTTTGTCTGACTTAATTGGGGCTGTACACCCATTATCATCTTCTACTGCAACAAATTTTTTTGATGATACAGTAGAACTGCTGATGTTTTCCATTCGTTTCCTTCATTTCGAGAAGGGAAATCTTTTTGTGTTAAGTAATTTTCGTATCACATTAAAAAAAAATGCATGTAAAAATACATGATTTCCTGTTAACCAATATTTTGTCCTAAGCCTTTTCGTGTTAAACTTATTTCATTGCATGTCATAAGTTCATCTGTAGATTAGTTATTGTCATATGTATACATAAAAAATTTACCAATGCTATTCAAAGTTCAGTTCAGAGGTATTAGTCAAGAAATGTAACAAAAAATATGCTCAGAAAACCTTTTCTGAGATTAAAACAGTTTTTTATTTGGAGATTTTTCCTCTCTTGCAGAGTTTTTGTCTTTATAGTTCAGAAGCTCACTAATTTAGTCTTTATGCAATAAGCTAGAATCCTGTATGATAGATAATTTTTGAATGAAAAGCATATATTGTACAGATTTTTAATCTTGCATGTGCTCACATTCTAATATATTATCTTTTGATTTTTTGGAAGTGATGAGAATATTGACTTTTTCATTTTTGATATATGATTGAATCTTTGCTGCTATACATTCCTCTAGTTTATCTAATCTATTGAGTGCACCAAAGTTATTTTAGTAAGGGTTTTTAAAATTAATTATAACAAACACATTCTTTTTCTCTTGATAGTTTAATAAAATGTACCCCAAGCAGTATTTTTTAATATTGGGATTTCAAACAGTTTTAAAATGTTTAATTAGTGTATTTTTGAATTATCTTTATGCTTATATATATAATATAATGTGTTTTAGGCATCTATATAAACTTATTGTCAATTAAGTATAAAATATGAATTATTCTAAATGTACTCTAAAGGAGGCATTGCCAACTGGTGGTCCATGAAAGAATTCTAAAGGTCCACAGAAAAAAAACTTGGGATATCATTTATATTTACATGAAGATTTAATTTAAAAAATAATGAGCAATGAAACTTAAAAGAATATAATTATACTTTTTTAAATTTTCAATTACTACTTTTAGCAAAATCTTGCCAAGTTTAGTTGCTTTTTAGCTGTTTTTGCCAGTACATCTAGCGACATTTGGAAGAGAGTAATCTCAGTAAATTAGCAGCATAATACTTTAGTTTCCATATATTGTTTTATATTTCCAGTATTTGTGAAGTTCCTTGTCGGTGATATGTAAATGAACACAAAGATGTAAATAAATGACCAAAAATAAATAAATAAGTGACCACTAATATGATTGTACATTTTATGGTAGAACTGTGACAATCGACAATTATATTAGTGGTCCATCAAATATAAAATTTTAGATTTAGTGGTTGGTAAAGTTCTAAAAGTTGGCAACCGCTGCTTTAAATAAATTAGGCATATGATGTCTTGCATATCCTGAAGTATACATGTCTGATATTAAAATTAATCCCGATTACTTCACTAAATTCTTTAATAAATATTTAATTTATTGTGAAAGTGTTTTTTTCCTTAAAGAAACATGTAAAAACTTATAAAACACTTGGAATCAAATAACAAATTTCTACTCAGTGCTACATACGAAATTTTTGCATTTTTAGATGAAATTTCAGAAGTTTTCTAGCCATATTTATTTTCAAACATTTGCATGTATGGGTATTACATATATTTAAATTTTGTAGAAGAAAAATTGTTAAAGACATGTTTATGAAGCGTTTGTTATTTTGTTGCAAAAATCATTCTCTCCTGTATGTAATAAAAAGGACAGTTTTGTAATATAAAGCTGTAAAAAGAAATACCAGGAATTATAGGATTTCATTAAAAAAAATATCTGGAAAAAACTTATAAAATATTTTTAAAAACTGTAAAAAAATAATTATAATATGCACACACACACAAAACTAGAATGGGTAAAATATAGCAAAATTAAATAACATAAGCAAATTTGAACCTACACATTATAATACACATATTCAATGTGATTCTCAAATGTTTGTAATTGAAGGCAAAGTATAACACCTGTAAATTTCTGAATGCTCAGACATTACTTTTGATCTTGACTATAAAAAATCAGACTTTATTTTTTGTATAAAAAATACTTGTGTGAAAATTTATTAATACCATTCAAGTAATATGCCTTTAGTTCTTTTATCACTGATTTTCAGTTTGTATTGAAAACCATGGTGACTATTAATACTGTAAAAATATTTTTATAATGCAAACAAAATTTAATTATTAGAAATTAAACTACATTTTTTGTAGAAAATTATAATGGCATATAGTATATGAATAGATAAAGATCTTAAAATTATAATTACAAGTAATCTAAATTTTTGAATTCTGGATATTTTGGGGGAAGAAATAAAATTGTCATTTGACTTGAAAATTTTTAAAAACACCTGGTAAAATCATTGTTATATTTTGAAAAACTTTGCAAAACATTTACATTTTAAAATAAGAGTTTATTTAAAGAGTGTAAGAGATTGCTGGTTTTTAATTCTGCATATTTTTGCATAAATTTAAAAAAGCACTTAATGCTAAATTCAGAACTTTATCTTGGTAACTAGTAGAATTTTTTAAATTTACTGCTAATAATGAAATTGATTGCTTTTTAAGTACATTTTTTTAAAGTAATATAAAGACAAAAAAAGATTAGCTTCTCATATAAAAATACTATTTGTATTGTTAGATTTTTTTTTATATTGAATTAAGCCATTAAAATGGCTATATTGTCCTTAATCTTAAAATACTTTTTCTTTTTAAGTTTCAAAGATATTAAAATCTCAGGGTTTTTGAGGAAGTAAATTATTTTGTGAAATTTTTTTATTTGCCAAAGTTTATGGAAAGAACAATGAAACAAGAAGATGATGTGTGCTTGCATTTAATATTGCTTATCGATGGTGTGCAAAAGGTATTTGTCAAAATTGATTTTTGCTTCTATACATGTAATTTTGGTAAATGAAAATTGACACAAATAATTAAATAATGATTTTTTTTTGTCATTTTAATTATCATTATTTTCCTGTGTAATTTTTTAAATATATTGTTAGGAATATGTTCATAGGGATCTCAATCATTTGATTAGAATTAACTTTTTTTAAACAGTTTTTAATTTAGAAAGGTGTCTTGGCTGCTGAATGTTTATACCATCATATATACTGGCTGTATGGGTTTTGGACTTTGTAAGTATGTAATATAGTAAGGGTATTGAAAAATTTCAATGGGAGCACTCTGTTGCCTATACCTAATGTAATAAAATCAGGGGAATGACAGTGATATTTAGAAGAGTGATATTTGCAATTAAAATATACACAGAAAGAAAAATGTAAGACTAAAACTTAAATTAATGACTTAGATTTTTACAATTCCCCCTCCTCTGCTAGAGGCATGTGTGTACCAGAGATCAGTAACGTTTAAAAATTTCTTGAGGCCACAATCTCCTATGTGAACAGTTACTTATAAGAAATAAATATACTTGTAACTCTCAATCATGCAAGCCTATGCACAAACCCATTGCCGCCTTTCAACTAAATGAGTAATGATGGTAAGTCTAGACCTAGACACAGACATGACAAAATAATGCAGTCTTGCCAGTTTGCAGAGGGTTTGAATATATCTGGAAATAACATCTGACAAATAAAATTATTCCAATCATGATCTTATTGAGGCTGAATCAAGAACAAAACTAGACACTTGTCCAGTTGACCCGTACTTCAAAATGTTCCTGCCAGGAGCCTTGAAACTCGCCAGCATCTTACAAAAGTACCCGAGTATAAAACTAAAATTGGATTATTTTAGAATATTTTCACTTCACATAAATGTAAAACTTATCTCCATTAAGGGGTATTTTAAATCTGTATAAACAGACAAAAATTATCATCTTTCTCTGATTTACACAACAGAAAGCTTGCCATTTCTCATTGGAAATTTGCAAGTTGGACACGTAAAATTAGACATATATGCGTAGAAATATTTTTTTGGGAAATGTTCTGGGGGCTGTATTTTTCACTGGACAGTACTTCAAAATTATAAGATCTGATGCTTTAGAGGGCAAGATTAATAAATACTTACTCAGTGCGGGAAGATGACCTTAGTATAATTATCAGGTTTTTCACACTCGTTTTGATGCACAATTTATTTGAATTTTTCACTTTTATCTGTCCTTGATTCAAACATTTTAAAATTTTTGAAGGTTTTTATCTGTTTTGCAAAAATTAAATTTTTATTGGATAGATTATAGTTAAGATTATATTATTTAGGTTAAAGTTAAACTTAAGTTAGGATTTATATTATTTTAAATTTTTTAATTGAATGATTTTTAAACTTGTGTTTGATACTATATTCCCTTTGAGGTTTGAGTGCAAAAATTCACACTAATGAACCAAACATCGTGATTTATTCTTCTACACTAAAAATTAAGACATTTCTATAAATAAACCTTTAAACATTCACTTACTTTAAATAATAGATGTAATATTGCGTCATATGAAAATTTTTAACCTTAATGATCTTTTTCGGAATCTAATATGTATGTTTATTGTCTTTAGGAAATGATAGCTGTTGCTACTTTTGAAAGGGACCTGGCAAATGAAAAAGGCTCAGAAGACAATTTTATAGGTATATCAAATTCAGTACAGTGAAAGACAATGTGAATATTCTGCTTTCTGGAAATTTTAATTACTATAAAATGCAGTGTATAACACTTACTTTGAACACAAAAATAAGATCAAAATTTATGGGTGCCTATTATACGCCAGGCATAAAAACGAAAGCTTTAAAAATAAAAATAAAAAGTTGATTGTAGAAAAAATTAGACTTCTACATATATCAAAAGTTTTTATTGAAAAGGAATGTCATTCATTATGAACTTAAAGGGTTATAGTATTTTTTGTGTAAAATTGGGAATAATACCTCCAAAAAAATGACTTCAAAACATAAAAGCAATGTGAATGTACTTTTCAGGTTTCTGCATAAAAAGTGGGTGTGCTTTATATGAGGAATATACCTTAAAATTAAAAATTGAAGCTTGAAAGTATAGGTGTATGTTATACCTCAGATTTTACGGTAAGTATTTAAATTTAAAAACTCAATGCCAATGAATGTTTGAATGTTAGGCAGGGGAAAAGAATATCACAAGTATTTCTTCTCAAACTAAAAGAAAGAGGATCATATGCTGCTGTTGTTCTGTTTAAATATGGATTGCAAATGTGTGTAAATGTATGCACAAAAGTTCCATATTTATGAAATGTAATATTTTTCACTTTTACTTGGGTATCAGAATTTAAACTACTAAATTAAAATGACACAGTGATTCTCAGATCTCTGTAAGAAAAACAATTTAAGAATTTTTAGAAAAAAGATTTTAAAATATTAAATGTTTTAAATGAGATTTTTTAATGCTTTTAAAGTGAAAGTAGAAGTATTTTTATTTTAATATTTAAATGTGTTCAGCTTTTAAATTGATTGCTCTCAAAGAACAGCATTATTACAAAGACTATACTTCATTGGTAAGTGAAAAAAATTAAATGGTCAGCAGAAAAATGTCATATTTCTTTTTATTTGAAAAATCATGTTTTACATAATGGTCCTGTTCTACATTACATAAATTGTGTGTGTCCTACAAATTTTTGTAGAGAACTTTTAAAATTTTTAATTATTTGTTTGAAGCTATTTCTCATTTTCTGTGTGCTTATTGCTTTATACTTCAAAACAAGGTGTGTGCCTTCTTTTGAATTATTTTCCAAGAAGTTGTAGATCTTTTATCTTGATGTTTTGTCTGAGTTTCTTTCCTATTGCTGGATAATAAGCTAATATTAATCCCTTGGTTCTATGTAAATAAAATTTAATAACTATTCTCTGAATATATTTAAGATTTTTAATTTATTTTAAGTAAATGCCATCTAAAGGGGAACCAATTTATTGAGCAACCTGAAAAGAAAGTATGCTAATTCTGTGTAAGAATCTGATATCCAGCTGCATTTCATTTTGTGCATATTTTAACCAGTAAAATAAATGTTCCAATTTAAGTATTGCATTAAAAAGGAATCAATTTCTTCTCATGAAAATAATATATTACAAATCATTCATAAAGAGAATGGTGTGAAATTTCTTTCTGTGTAGTAAATAAAAAAATTTTTGCTTTTAAAATTAGGAAAATGGTTCTCACTGGAAATTATAATGTAAAGCATCATTTCCCTATTCATGAAAACAAAAAGTGTCATGTTTGTGAAATATGCAACAAGACATTCTCACAAAGTCAAAATTTAAAACGTCATCTACTTGTTCATTCCAAGGAAAAGCCTCATGTTTGTGATATATGCAAAAAGACATTCTCACAAATAGGTTCTTTAAAACGGCATCTACTTGTTCATACAAAGGAAAAGCCTCATGTTTGTGAAATATGCAACAAAGCCTTCTCGCGAAGTAGTACTTTAAAAGAACATTTGCGTATTCATACCAAGGAAAAGCCTCATGTTTGTGACATATGCAACAAAGCTTACTCTCACATTAGTACTTTAAAACAACATTTGCATATTCATACCAAGGTAAAACCTCATGTTTGTGAAATCTGTAAGAAGTTCTTCTCTGACAGTAGCAAATTAAAGAGACATCTAAGTATTCATAACAAGGAAAAACATCATGTTTGTGAATTCTGTAAGAAGCTTTTCTTTTATAAAAGCATTTTAAAAAAACATCTCCGTATTCATACCAAGGAAAAGCCTCATGTTTGTGAAATATGCAACACAGCTTTCTCTCGAAGACATGCCTTGGAAACACACTTGCTTGTTCATACTAAGGAAAAGCCTCATGTTTGTGAAATATGCAATAAGGCTTTCTCTCAAAAAAGTAATTTAAGATCCCATTTGCTTATTCATACCAAGGAAAAGCAACATGTTTGTGAAATATGCAACAAAGCTTTCTCACAAAGTAATAATTTAAAAGAACATTTACTTGTTCATACGAAGGAAAAGCATCATGTTTGTGAAATATGTAACAAAGCTTTCTCGCGAAGTAGTAATTTAAAAGAACATTTGCGTATTCATACCAAGGAAAAGCCTCATGTTTGTGACATATGCAACAAAGCTTTCTCTCACAGTAGTACTTTAAAACAACATTTGCATATTCATACCAAGGGATAGGTTCATATTTGTGAAATCTGTAACAAGCCTTTTTCAATAGTAGAAGTTTAAAAAATATATACTTATTCATACCAAAGGAAAACCTCATGTTTGTGAAATCTGTAACAAGCTTTTCTCTTATAGTAGCATTTTAAAAAGACTGTGTATTTATACGAAGGAGAAGCCTCATGTTTGTGAAATATGCAACAAAGCTTCCTCTCGAACACATATCATGAAAACACGCTTGCTCATTCTGAGGAAAGCCCTTGTGTTTGCGAATTATGCAATAATGCTTTCTCTAAAAAAAGTAATTTAAGTTCTCATTTGCCTATTCATTCCAAGAAATAGTCTCATGTTTGTGCACTATGCAATAAAGCTTTCTCTGGTTTCTTGTTTGAGATAATTTAAAAATACATTTGCTTAGTCATACCATGGAAAAGCCTCATGTTTGTGAAGTGTGCAACAAAGCTTCATCTCACAGTAATAATTTGGAATGGCATTTGTCTACTTATGTAGATATTTAGATCAAACTATATTTAAAGGCAGAAATTTAATAAAAATGTGCATTCAGTTTAAAGTTCAGAAAATTTATTTATTAATTTTAGAATGTCTGCAGATATAAAATGTACATAAAGCATCAATTTCATATTTACAAGTATAAAAGCAGGTATGGGAAAAAATCAACAAAATGATCATAATTTTGTGCTATTTAATTTCACAGAACTGCTTTCATGAACTTATCCTAAAGAAGAGATTTATAGTTCGTTTCCATGGCAGTTTTACTTAATTTTTCTATTCTCATACATGACCTAACGTTTTGTACGACGAAAATGTATTACTTTTGACCAAAAAAAAATAAATAAATTTTATTAATTTACTTGAAGGAACATTTCTTGTAAACTTTAACACACTGAACTTTAATCGCATTTCAAATTAATATGTGGATTTCAATACAATACATGAAATATTTCTGATCTACAAGTGAATTTTAGAATGTTTTTTAAATTTAAAATACCTTTTTTGTAGATTTCGCTAAGTTCCTTCTAGCCTTTTTTTTTATTTATTCTGAAAGACATTTTAGTTTATTTTACACAATTTTCATTTGTTTTCCGAAATTTAAGTTGAATTTGGAAGGAATTAAAATGTTTTTATAGGTTTTTTGTTTGTTTTCAAATTGAAGTTTATAAAAACTGTGTAAATTATCTCTTCCTTTTACATAAAAGAACTTTAAACTAGGGTAATATTCACTTACAGCATAAATAAAACTTCAATGTAAATTTAAGTACAGAACTATAATAGATACATATATTCAAGAATTATCATATTTCTCTAATTACATTTGTGAAATATCGACATTTCGTTTTTTTTTAGCTTCTATTTTAAAAATAAAGCATTAAAATTTCATGGAAAATTTAGAATGTGACTTTATACTAAAAATGACCCGTGCTTTAACCATTTTCTTTTTAAATTTTACAATTTACTAGCTAGTATATCCGTTCTTCGCACTGGTAAATTGAAAAATAAAACTATAGATATTGAGGGATAAAGAAACTTCTAATGACAGTTAATTTTAAGTGAATTGCAAAGTAAACATCAAGAAAAAAACTCGGTAAATAGAATAGCGAAATCATTTAAATAATTAAAACTGAATTATACGGTATTTCCTTACATCATTGATCAGTCAATATATAAATAGTATATAAATCATATTAATAAGAATTATCATTTACCCCGTGGGGGGAGACGAATTCAGCAAAAATTAAAAAGGCTAATATAATAAAAAATGAATATTTTCAAAATAAAATACTTAAATTTTGGAAAACTTTTCTTGTGTCTAAAAATTAGACACAAGAAAATACTCAAATTTTTCACACGAAGAAAAGTCATTATGAATATTTACTTCTAAATGAAGTCATTAATTAACTAAAAGTTTTAATGCATTAATGGAAATTTTATAGTACCGTAACAAAATGTTCGGTAAATGTTTCGTTTGATAACTAATATATTATATCTTATTTGAAAACTAATTTAATCTTCAAAATAAAAAACTAAATAGAACAAAAACTAATTAGTTTGGAATATATTGTAGGATTAAATCAATTTTGCATTGAATATACAACATTAAAAACACAATAAAAATTAAATACTTAGCACTTCTTTATGAACAATGCCTTTCGTTTTTTTTTTTCTGTTTGAAGGAGGATTAGATTGTCATTCTTGAACATGCCATGTAAAACTTACCATGAGAAAAACAGTCATTTTTTAGATCTATGGCGGCCATTTTCAAAAAGTTTTCCCCTGCGCTGTATTGATAGTCATGGCATAGCAAACTGTAACAGGATATTGGATACGTTTGAATTCAAGATGGTATCAGAAGAATTCTTGGGATAAATACGATCTCTCCTTCGTATTTTCCAGTTAGGATCGTAGCCTCGATGACGTTTTTATGCAGATTTTTCACCTGAAGCTTGATGCCATTGCATAACTTTGGGGGATACAAATTACGCAGTAGCATTATTGGTGCTCCAACTTTGAGGTTGAGAACATGAGGTGGTATTCCAGGTGGATTAAGAGTATTCAAAAACTCCACCGGATAAAGGGACAGCATCTTCTGCCTCCATTACTGAATCCACAGATTCATGCTTTGTATGTTTAGTGGTCAGTTTGTTTAACAGAAAGTTGTTGATGATATTAGCTGTGCCATTTGTTGGAGTGAGAATAGCTCTTTTCTTCAACCATGATGAGCAACCTACTCCAACCTGATGGATAGTTGGATATATTCTCTCCAGTCAAGATTATCAAATCTCCAACAATATTATCAAGGCTTTCCGGAATATTTATTTTTCAATCTACTTCCTTAATCTTTCCTTCTCCTATATCAATCAGTAATTTTGAAAACATTTCTTCTCTCAAATCATGTTGCAGATGAACCATTTTACCTAATTCAGATAATTGTCCGTCAGTTGCTGCTACCGCATCCTTAAGGAGAAATGTATTCTTCCCTTCTCAGTTTTTTTTTCCGGTTGTGACGAATTTAGTTGAGTCTTTCAGTCTCAATTTTTGCGAGCATGTCAACTAAAAATTGATTTAACAGGTTGCGAAACAACAACAAATAACATACTTCACCATCACGCTCCATAATTCTGTAGCTGTAAAATTCAGAAGGAGACACTGTCTTACTAAGAGGGATTTTAGTTTTTTTTATGGGCGTTTAGGTACATTGATTTGATAGCTGTCTTCTCCATGAAAAAACTGCAATGCATCATAGGCACGATGTGTCTCATTGATTCGCATCAATATACCGTCTCTACAACCGAGAACGATATCTCGTTTTTCAAACTCTAGTCCAATAGCTACTTTTGTCTGAGGAGCATTAAAACGCCCTTTATGTTCCCCGAAAGAGAGCGAGAGAGGCTTTCTTTCAGCGTTAATAACTACTTTAAACTCTTTCTGGTCTCAATTTCGTCTTTAGGTGCTGAATCAGTAGCAGCCTTAAAATCCATGTACTTGTTATGCTCATGTAGTGACTTTTAAAGTTGACATCACACACACACAATTCTGATTTGATTCCAGGATAAATTCCACAGTGGATGTCTTTTTCACGGTGATCATCTCCCATAAAATATATTTGTAGAAATGAAAGTTTTTGATGAGCTCCTGCCATTAAGCTCCCTATTCTGTGATAAACCTGCCCTTGCACTTTAAAAATGTTGGCATGAAGTTGCCCTCCTTTATTTTTTTAGCTCCAAAGGATGTCATTTGAAAGTATCCATTATACTTTCTAATAGTTGCAAGAAAATACTCTGATATAATGGATCTTGATGGGTAAGGAGGCTTGTGTAAATGTTCAGGATATGGTTCAAGATTAGGTAGCTGAACTTTACCTCCCTTCCAACACATTCCTTGAGTCTCATCCTTCCATTTCAGAGCACGGCACCAAGAGCTAGGTAACCGAGGCCCAAAATTTACTATTTCATCCATTGAATGAATAATCAACATTAGGTTTATATTTAAAAGCAGATAAATGCTTTGAGGTTCAAGGCAATAATCTAATTTCAGATATTTTTTCTTTGTATTTATTATTTTTGGTTCGAGCAACATGGGAGTTTTTAGACACAATTTCTTAATGCTTTTCTTTTGACTTCGGGATGCCTTTGAGTATATTTTCTTACAACCTCTATTTACTTCTAAGTTACTTTGAATATATTCCCGAATAGCATCTCTATGAACTTCTGTATGAATTTGAGTATATTTCCGAACAGCATCTCTATGAACTTCTGGGTGACTTTGAGTATATTTTAGTACAGCCTTTCTCACTTGCTTATCTCGGATTAAACCTTTAAATCTTTTCCTACGTTCTGTTCCTCTTTTTGATTGAATAGAAGGAGTAGACTCATCTGATTTACATACATCGGACTTACAGTCGTATCCATGCTGACAGGAAAAATATTTTTCACATCCTATTTGTTCAGTGGGGGTTAATAATTGAGGCTCATTAAAGTGGCTTAATTGAATGCTATTAATCAAGTAGCTCAAGTGTAATATAGGGCCTTTGGATTTGACGATTTTTATCTAAATGTCATGGTGAGATAACGAATTCATTCTGGCGCACTGTTTAATTTGGTAACCCTTGATTTTTTTATTTGGGGTTTTATGCAGATAAAGTCACGTGTTCTTTTTAAAAAATTGCTATTGGTTAATTAAAAAATTACTGATAATTTCAACACGAGCAGGCGATTTTCAAATTAACAATTCTATCTTTGTTTTTTATTTTGAAATCTATTTTCGTCCGTACAACATATTAGATTTTTAATATTCCATTTTCCTACTCCCCCCCCCCTTCGACTTGTTCTGAAGAGTACGTCTAAAAGGTACGATTTGCGTCTTTTTTATGATTTGGCACAAAAGGGGTAATTACTTGTGATACAGTGGTGAATGAAAAAAGGATTGATTGCTGTCAGTGCTGAATGTTTGGTTTGCAAGAAAGCTATGCACCTGATCAAGAAGAATTGGAGTGACGGATATATTTGGGAGTGCGAAAGAAAGGAACGAATGAACATCACATGAAGAGATCTGTAAGAAGAATAGCTGGTTTGAAGAAAGTAAGTTAAGTATGCTTGTGAGATTCTTAACGAATATGTGGGTGCGAAAGGCCAACCACGTGCGCGCGCGTGACTTTATTTCTTTTGAATTTAATGTTTCGAAGGAAACAGTCACTGGATTGGATGAGTTTTTGCAGAGACGTATGCATGGAAATGTGTGTGTACGAAAGTTCAATGCTTGGAGGTCCAGATGTGATAGAAATGGACGAGAGCATGTTTGGTAAAAGAAAGTACACAACAGAGGCAAACGAGTGAATGGAACCTGGGTGTTTGGAGGAATTGAAAGGTCATCGAAAAAGTGCTTCTTTCATGTGGTGCAAAATAGGTCGAAGGATACTCTTCTTCAGTCGATCAAGAGCAACATAAAGGAGGGTACAACCGTTATATCGGATTGCTTAAAAGCTTACGATGGCCTGGAAGATGAAGGTTTCCTTCATCTTTCAGTCAATCACAATTTGCATTTCAAAGATCCAGAAACGGGTGCTCACAAGAAATTCCAACTCCATCGGGGGTTCGTGGAGCGTTATTGAAAAATCTCTGCATGGAACTTGCAGGTGTAAGGATCCAAGGCTGGCTCTAGCAGTTATGCTGCACCGGACAAAAATGAAAAATGCTGCCCCTCTCCACAAAGTAAAAAAAAATATAGAAATTGTTCATGAATACACACCTATAAAACTTGAATTGTTCTTGCAAAGAAAAAGACACAAAAATAAAACAAATTTAATACAAATAAAAAAATTAGAAGTGTTTTTCCCCCAGACTTTTAATTCTGAAAACTTTCTGATAATTCTTTTAAATCAATTTGTTCATTTTTTTCATGTTATAGCCAATGTACGAAACCATTTAATCTTATATTGAAGAGTTGTGGACCGCAAGAGAGAAATTTTTAATTTTGACACATACTCTTCTCTCTCTCCAATTGCTACTCTAAATGACAAAGAAAGTAAAATTTTTCTTAATGCGATAGCAAGATTTGACGCAAATTCTAAAACTGCAATAAATTTTAAGACTTCTCTATTAGTCAGAGGCGGATTAAGCGGCTGGCGGCCGCCAGGGGCCCCCAATACTAGTAGGGTCCCCAAGTTTGATGTATTCCAATTATAAATCAAACATGTAACAAAAAAAAATTTAACCGATATTGCAAATCAAAAACCGGTAATCAAAGAAAATTTCTCGCGTCGGACCATAACTCTATGCGCAGGCCTCAATATCCTCATTTCTGCAAGCCTATAGAAAGAGGCTATACAGGGCCGGCTCTAGCCATTTTGCCACCTCGAACAAAAATGGAAAACGCCGCCTCTCACTCCATGCAAAAAATTATAACTAAAAGAGATAAATTTTTCACATACATGCACAGCTATAAAACATGAATAAATCTTGCGAACAATAAAGCAGCATAACAATATTATATATATATATTATCAAATACAAATATTTCGCGCGAAATCACCTGTTATTATTTCAAACGAGTAAAATGTAAGAGAAGGAATCGCTTATTTCAGCATGCCAATTTCTTCCAAAAAGTCTAATGATGGTGGGGCTCACAAACGTTTACTTTAACTCATAGTAACTGCACTCGCAAGACTAAAATAAAACATCTCCTGTGACTCAAAACTCTTATTGCACCTGTCCCATTTTGGGTGGCTGACACTGGACATCGTATGGGTGAAAGGAATGTCCGTTGTGACCATACTCTGGAATGGGGAGAAAGTTACCGGTGAAAGATGTGTAAGCATATCAAATTTCATGATTGAACTGATACTCCCGCATCGAACTCTTTAAGTTTCAATATAAATGAAAATTGACATTAAACATACAGAGCACAAAATAAGTAAGTGAGACACGTTAAATGAGATACCAAATTCACATCCAATACTATTTCAGGAAATATATCAAATTTTTTTTGTAACAAAAAAAATATTTTTCAAATTTAATCCAAATGCCGCTTTTAGAATTTCCCGCCCCAGCAGATGTCCGGCTCTAGAGCTGCCCTTGTTTGTAGGCGCTGACCTGGCCTTGTTCTACTCAATGTACAGTTATCACTCCAGTGGCGTAACGTATACCCACCCATTGAGGAGAGGGGGGGGGTCATAGCCTGACTGACGCTTGAGGCCCAAAACCCAACTTTGCAAAGGGGGCTCTAATATTCACCGTTCCGCCACTGCATCACTGGCACCAAGACAGAAATAGTTTTGATCGGAGAACACAACACATCAACGCTCAGCTTTCCCATGATCTCTAGCGTGACATTACTGAAGTCGTAGATGCCAGTGATTTGGAGCTTATAATATGAACGCTACATTAGAGTCTGGAAGCTATTTCTCAAATGACTAATTTGTTATTACTCACTGTTTCACTCTAGTGCTGAAAAAAACTAATTTCTACAGGAGATGCACTACGACAGTGAATACCCACGTGGTGAATACGACAGTCTTCTCTGTCAGTGGTGACCCGTGCATGGTTGGACCATAGTTTTCTTGAGGTAGTGCCTACCCGGGACCACTGCTTCCAAAAATCATGCACAGTGGATACATTCCTCCCGGGGGAAAAAATCCACCTTTTCCAGATATATTATACACTGGCCTCCAAAAGTTAATGAACAACCGGTTTTTTGCGCCTTGTTTGTTAATAAGTGAATGCAAAAACACCAAATTTGGATGACATGTGCACAAAACAGTTATGTATTGACTACAAGATAGAAGTTTACTCAACAAAAATGATTTACAAAAAAAAAAGGGCAATCTCCCTCTCGCTGGAAAAGTTCATTCTTGGAAAAATAATATTCACAGTTTTATCAGGCAAAATGTCGTAGAAACATAACAAAAATGGATTTAATAAGGGATATGCCCATCCCTAGCTTGAATGCATTGGCGGCATTGAATTTCCATGCTGTCAATTAAGTCGTTGGTTACAGAAATGGGAAGCGAAGACCAGACACGAAGTAAGCTTTGCTCCAGCTCTTTTAAAAATCTCGGAGGAGGACTTAAAGCAGCAACCTGTCTATCAAGATAGTCCCAAAGATACCCTATCGGATTTAAGTCTGGAGATCGTGCTGGCCATTCATCCCGATATCTCACACCAGTCAGAGTTCCTCCTTGGAACACATGCAGGTCAGTGTGACCACCGAGTGAGATCCCTGCCCAAACCATTATTCCACCATCTCGGTAACTGTGTCGTTCAACAGTGTTGGATTGATGATATCTGGTGCCTCGTTCCCTTCCAGTTGATCAGACGTCCTGAATCGCTTTCCAGTGTGAATCTGGACTCGTCTGTAAAGAATACAGAAGCCCATTGCTGTCTGGTCCAGAAAACGTGTTATCTTGCCCAAGATAAGCGGTTCTTTCTCTGTCGTCTGTTGAAAGGTACACACACAACTGGTCGCCTTGCATAGAGACCTGAATTGTGAAGACTCCTTCGCACCATACTAACGGATATTCTTCTCTTTGATGCTACAGAGTAGTCTGCAACAAATTGCGGCACAGCAATCCCTCTTCTCCTTCGGGCCGAAATAGCGATAAAACGGTCTCCTGCAGGTGTTGTAGCTCGTATTTGACCTGGAACATGTCTTCTGGACACGAATGCTTCGGTTTGATATCGATTCCAGAGACCGTGGGCTACACTACGAGACACATTAAGACGCCTAGCAGCATCAGCCTGTGACAACCCAATTTCCATTCATCCGACCGCCCTCCACCTTAACGATTCGGGCATACGCCTTCTTTCAGACATTGCGAGACCCCACTGCCTATTGTCAACAAATCTGATCATAAAAGTTGTAAATCAACAAAAGTTACACGCGTAACTACTGTGGGAGACAGTATGCTTAGTAAACGAGGCGATGTTTAAAGATTATTACTTCGGTTTATTCATTATGTTACGAATTTTGTATAAAATAATGTAAATAATTTGTATTTGGATGTGCAATGCCTTTATATTACTCTATGCTATATTTATTTCATGATAAAATTGTAATATTCACAAGCAACGCCGTCCCTTACGTTATAATGGCGATTCAATGGGAACTTGGCGAAATATTGACGATAGAGCCAAGTTGGCATCATTTTTGGTGACCATGTTGGCGAGTTCGGGACCCTCTGGATTCTTCTAGAAATTAGTGGAGAAATCCACTAATTTCACGATCTGTGGCGCGAGCGCATCTTTCCAGAAATTTCGGCCTCTGCTATAAATAGAGAGAGACTCGCCGCAACGGTCAGTCTGATTTCAACCAGCGAGTAGTGAGCATTGTTTTGATTAGCGATTAGTAGACTTGCCTTGAACTTGATCAGCTCGGCTGTGCTTGTGAATAGTTATTTACATACGTGTATTTTAGACACTGCTTACTGTGTCTGTGTTGAAGGTTTGAAATCCTTCTGTTAGTTATTCTGTGAATTTTGCTGCTGAATCCTGTATTTCAAGGATTGATTTTCGACAATAAATACTCATCGCTCTTAAAGAATTGCCTTGTTATTTACGACTGATTTTGCATAAAATCCTCGAACCCCGATCTACGTAACAATTTGGTGTTAGAAGTGGGATTTTATGCCAATAACAAGAGCGATGGATGAGCAACTGAAAGCTCTGTTGGAAGGCATTAATGCCTTGAAAAGAGCCCAAGAAGACCTGAGAAATACTTTAGAAAAGAAAATCGCATCAGTTCAAGAGAAAATGGAATTGGAAATAAAAAGGAGTAAAGAGCAAGTTGAAGAAAGAATTGAAGAAGTGTCTAGAAATTTTAGCTTTATGTCACAGAGAGTGGAAGATCTTGAAAAGAGGCTTCTAGCTTGTAGGAATATGATGAATGAAAGCAAGGTTGATTCTGCTTCTCCAGTATCTGTGCCTGCTTGTCCAGTGCATCTGACGGCCTCACCAGTATCAGTGAAACTGTCCACCTATGACGGAAAGACAAACTGGGAGGTGTACAAAATTTAATTTTCGATAATACCTGAAGCCAATGAATGGTCTGAACGGGTCAAAGCATGTCAGTTAGCGGCATCCCTTAGAGGAGAAGCCGCTGAAGTACTGCTAACTGTTCCCGACATAGAGCTGCTACATTTGAACTCCCTCTATAATGCTCTGGATCTTCGGTTTGGACAGAAATACCCCCAAAGACTACGCTCGCCTGCAGTTGAAAACAAGAATCCAGAAAACCGGAGAAAGTTTTCAAGAGTATGCTTTCCAAATAAAAAGGCTCACCAACTTAGCTTTCTCAGATTTCTCAGCAAATGTGCGAGAAATGATTTCTCTCGAGTATTTCGTGGATGGACTGAAAGGTGAAAAAATGCAGAGGGCTGTAAGAATGGCAAATGCTCAAAATCTAAAATCTGCCCTGAAATTTGATGTCGCCCCTCAAGCCAGTCTCAGTGACCACCATTCCGTCCGAGGAGTTAGAGTGCTAACAGATGAGCCCTTTGAACCTCCATGGATAAAAGAGATTGAGAAAATAAGAGATGAAATTCAAGCTTTAATGATTCAACGTAATAAACGGAGGAGACGTATCATCACGTGCTGGGAGTGTGGTAAATCAGGGCATCTCAGAAGTAACTGCCCCCGAACAAATAAGGAAGATCGCTGCACAAAGTACTGGGGGTGCGGTGGAGCAGGGCATCTGAAAAGTAGCTGCCCTCGAGTAAACCAGGAAGATCCTCACCGTGCAAGCGTAATCGAGTCTAAGAAAGTGTGTGGAAACCGAAAAGGATCAGCAAAGGGAAATAGAGGTGTCCCTTCAGGAAGACAGGAGAACAGTAAATACTGCTCGAGAATTGAAAAGAAATTTGGCGTAATAGATCCAGTAGTCTGCCAAGTATAACGCCATCGACATTGGAATCGGACCCGTGGAATGATGACAGCGTCCGAAAACATCAAACTGCTGATCCTCAAATAAAATCAATCACAGAATTCAAAGAGTCATCTGATGAAAAGCCCAGCTGGCAAGACATCGCCTCTTTCCATCATACAACGAAGCATTATTGGGCTCTTTGGGACTCTCTGCACCTGAGAAATGGTGTTTTATATCGAAAATGGGAGTCTGACGATGGAAAAGCATTCAGGTGGCAATTAATACTCCCAAAGACAAGAATATCGGCAGTCCTAAACGAACTCCATGGCAGTCCAACTGGTGGTCATTTTGGTGTTATAAAGGCCTTACAAAAAGTTCGAGAGCGCTTCTACTGGAACAATGTGCGGAGTGACGTTGAGAAGTGGTGTCGCGCATGTGATCCTTGTGCTGCACGTAAGGGTCCAAAAAAACGCACCAGAGGACGACTCCAGCTGTATAATGGGGAAGCGCTTTTCGAACGAATAGCTTTCGAAATCTTAGGCCCACTTCCGAGATCATCAGATGGCAACAACAACATCCTGGTTGTCATGGACTACTTCACTAAGTGGCCTGAGGCCTATCCTATATCCGACCAAGACTGTTGCAGAGGTTCTAGTTCAACACTGGATCTCAAGATACGGAGTTCCTCTACAACTGCACTCCGATCAGGGAAGAAACTTTGATTCTGCCGTTTGCAAGAGACTATGCGAGATACTCGGCATTGACAAAGCCCGGACAACAGCTTTACATTCTCAGTCTGACGGCATGGTAGAGAGGTTCAATCGGACCATCCTGAACAGCCTCTCTCTCCTAGTATCTAGTACTCAACAGGACTGGGGCCAGAAACTGCCTTTTTTCCTGCTTGCCTACCTGAGTGCCCTCCACGAAACCACTGGCTATTCCCCATCCCAGATGCTCTTCGGACGTGATCTTCGTTTGCCTGCAGATCTCTTGTTCAGCCGGCCACCAGATGCTCCTTTGGCGCCTGAGGAGTATGTCGAGGAACTCCAGGCACGGATGGAGGAAATGCATCATTTGGCTAGGGAAAGAATCGGCATGGCTTCAGAGAAGATGAAGACCCGATACGACGCAAGAGCAACCGGACACGACTTTCACGAGGGCGACAAAATGTGGTTATGGAATCCGAAACGTCTCAAAGGACTCTCTCCGAAGTTGCAGACTAACTGGGAAGGTCCTTACACAAAAAGAAATATTGGCGATAGAGCCAAGTTGGCATCATTTTTGGTGACCAAGTTGGCGACCAATTTGCTGACATTGGCGACCATATTGGCGAATTCGGGACCCTCTGGATTCTTCTAGAAATTGGTGGAGAAATCCACTAATTTCACGATCTGTGGCGCGAGCGCATCTTTCCAGAAATTTCGGCCACTGCTATAAATAGAGAGAGACTCCCCTCAACGGTCAGTCTGATTTCAACCAGCGAGTAGTGAGCATTGTTTTGATTAGCGATTAGTAAACTTGCCTTGAACTTGATCAGCTCGGCTGTGCTTGTGAATAGTTATTTACATACGTGTATTTTAGACACTGCTTACTGTGTCTGAGTGCTGTTGAAGGTGTGAAATCCTTCTGTTAGTTATTCTGTGAATTTTGCTGCTGAATCCTGTATTTCAAGGATTGATTTTCGACAATAAATACTCATCGCTCTTAAAGAATTGCCTTGTTATTTATGACTGATTTTGCATAAAATCCTCGAACCCCGATCTACGTAACAATATGCTCGTTGACTGCTCTCGGAGGGACGCGTGCGCTGCCAGGGAAGTGTGAAATCGGAATGCATACACTGGGCCGCTGTATTTTAAAAGCTAACGCATGCGCAGATTGCATCCCAGGTGCCTGCGCAAGCAAGCACCACTCGCAACTGTTTGAGGTCACGTGTATGCGCAGATCGCAATGGAAAGCCCAAAAGAAAGAGGAGTTTAGAAACGCTACAGAGTATCCAACCCAGAGAGCAGGTGAACGATAAATAATTACAGAACACAAATAAAACAAATGTTACATAAGACAACAAAATACAAACACTAAATACATGGAAGGATAATAGCCTTTGTTGCTCAATATCCCACAAAACCTGAACTGAACTGAACAAATACATGGAAATGGGGGGGGGGACTTGTAAGGGTTGAAAATCTACATGAAAGGAATGTATGTTGTACTGAAATGTTAAAATAAATATGAATGCACTTATGTTCTACACAATACAATAAAAACAATGGTTTGCACAAAACACTTGATAAGATAAGATTTTACAAATATGTACATTTAGAAATTGTACTATATATGAAATGACATACTTCTGTCAATGAAAATAGCATTATAAGTTTCAACAGTAATATACATACGAAATCAAGGTATATATTGCATATTATTTACATGTAGAATTACTCAACTATGCACATTAAATGAAAAATGTACTTTAGATTCAATTTTGCAATAACAATTGAAATATTACATTAATTCAGTAGCAGGGTACATTATTTGGATTGCAAAAGTAAAGAGAGTCAAAGGGTAATCCCAATGTAAACAAACAATTGAGAATATTACTAAGATCAGGATTAATAACTCGACAGTTCATTATTTAAATTTAAGCAATCAAAATGTACTATTAATAGACTCATAGAAATTGATAGATATTTACAAATACTGGTTGAACGCAGGCAATTTCTATATTGTTGACAACACTTACTTACACAAGATATATACATAACAAATTGTATACATACAAGTATTTTAAACAAGTTGAAAATAACCTGAATTTTTAAGAGTTAACTTCTCGCACACTTACATACAAGGCATAAAATTGTTAATAAAGAAGTATTAGTAGTATCAAGTAATAAAATAATGAAGAAGTAAAATTTTGTACCTACATACATATAACACTAGTTTAGAATATACAATTTTCTATATTATCAACCACAATAAAATAATTAAATCTAAGATGTACAATGTTGATTTTTTTTGAAACACAAGATTTGATGCATAATGTACATTTTCTTTTTAAAGTTTGGAAGGAAAAAAAATTAATTAGACAAATATTATTATTGATATATCATTTATCAAAAGCAATTTGTAACATTAAATCATGTGCTATTAATTGTAGTAATCTGAGATGATCGTATATAGTTTTAGATTTGTAAACACAGAAATAAACAATTGAAAATACATAATTCACCAGTTAATATATGTAATTTGAAATGTATAAATATCTTTAAGTGTTTAAAATTTATGCTAAAGTCAATTTAACGTAAAGAATAATAATACATTCATACATATATACTATGTTATATAGTGTTCCAGAGATCTTTGGGAAATCTGACATGTCTTCCACTTCTAGTTTGTTTAACAGTTTTCTCATTTGATTGAGATTCAGTTTTATTTACGTGAGACGTAGTTTTGTCTTTTGGATGTTGATCAGTTTCACCAGCTTGTTGTTTTGGTATTCCAGTAAGAGGAATATCTTCGGTGTCATCCCAGACATAAGCTGGTTTTACCCGATCAATTGAAACTGCCTTCTTTTTTCCATTTATGAGGATGGTGAACACTTTGTCTGTTCGATGGATTACTTCATGAGGTCCTGTATAATTTTGCGATAGTGGTGGCTGTACACTATCAATTCTCAAAAAAGCATGTGAACAGCTCTTTAAATTAGTTGGCACAAACATAGAGCTATTCGAATGTGCAGATGTTGGTATTGGTTGTAGTGCTCTCATTTTTTCAAGTAAAAATCAGACATAGGTTTGATTGCTGGTGGTGGCAATCTTGTCTGTGGAGAAAAGATCAGATGGCAATCTTAGAGTAGTTCCATAGACCAGCTCGGCGCAAGTGGCATTGATATCCCTTTTTACAGCAGAACGTATGCCGAGTAGTACAATGGGAATAATTTCACTCCACTTCGAATTCTCATGAGCTTTGATGGCACTCTTGAGATATCGATGCAGCCTTTCAACAAGACCATTGGATTTTGGATGATAGGCACAGCATCGTATTCTGTTTGTGCCAAGAAGATTACTCAGCTCTCTGAAAAGCCTTGATTCGAAGTTTGTACCTTGGTCTGTTGTTATAATAGTAGGACAACCAAAACGTGATATCCAAACGGATAGCAAAGCTCTGCATACGGTATTTGCAGTCATATCAACAGTTGGGATCACTTCCATCCATCTCGTAAAGCGGTCAACTACTCTCAGGCAGTAACTTTGACCATTAGAAGGAGGAAAGGGACCAATTAAATCAATGTGAATTTGGGAAAATCTGGCATCAGGTAAAGCAAAGGTACCGATTGGTGCTTTAGTGTGCCTATGGATCTTGGATTTTTGGCAAGGATGACAAGAGTTGACCCAAGCTTTAATATCGCGCCTAATGTTTGGCCACACAAAACGTTGAGTTATCATTTTGATAGAGGCAGCAATTCCAGGATGTGAAAGACCATGCAGGTGTTGGAAAACAATTTTGTAGTAATCCTTGGGAGTGAAAGATCGAGAAACATTGGTGGAAACATCACAAGTAAGAGTAATATCTTCCAGAGGAAAATATTGTTGCTTAAGTGTTAAAGATGTCGAGTTGGATTCTAGGAGTTGTTTAAGCTCTTTATCTACCAATTGGGCTGCGGCAATGTCTTTGTAATCGAGACAACTTGCTTTGGAAATGGAATTAATTTCGATCCGAGATAATGCATCAGCTACCAAATTCTGAGTTCCAGGAACATGTTGTATGTTTGTAGAGAACTGGGAGATAAAATCCATGTGTCTAAGTTGACGTGGACTACATTTCTCCGCTTTCTGTTGAAAAGCATAAATGAGAGGTTTCTTATCAGTGTAAATCACAAACTCTCTTCCTTCCAACATGTGACGAAATCTTTTGACCATTGTATATAAGGCCAGGAGTTCTCTGTCATATGTAGACCAGTTCTTTTGGGATGCAGACAGTTTCATGGATAAGAAAGCAAGTGGTTGCCAGACATTCTCATGATACTGAGCTAATGCACCACCGACAGCAAAATCTGAGGCATCAACCCAAATGCTAAGAGGTGCATTTCGCATGTGCTAGGGCTTGCTTCACGGATTCAAAAGCTGTAGTAGCTTCATCCGTCCATTCTAGCACTTCTTCAGGCTTGATTTTGACATTTCGTTTTGGACGTTTTTTATTCCTGATGCCTTTTAAAAAATTTACTAAAGGAGCAAGGATATGGGCAGCCTGTCTAATGAAACGTCTGTAGTAATTCAGCATTCCAAGAAAACGACGCAATTGAGTGATGGTGGTTGGTTGAGGAAATTTTAAGATTGCTTCCACTCTATCCTCTAAAGGTTTAATTCCAGAACTGCAAACTTGAAAACCGAGGAAATTTAAGGTAGGTACTCCAAAAGTACATTTAGAAGGGTTTATAGACAGTCCATATTGATTCAACCGTTGAAAAAGCAACCGAAGATGTTGGATATGCTCGGTTTCTGATGATGATGCAACTAATAGGTCATCAATAAAAGCATAAACAAAATTTAATCCTCTTAAAACCTCATCAACAAAGCGTTGAAAAGTAGAGGCAGCATTACAAAGGCTGAATTGCCTTCGAGTACTCTCATATAATCTGAATGGGGTTATGATTGCAGTTTTATGTATGTCCTCTTCATTTATGGGAATTTGGTGATAGACTTTAACTAAATCTATATGTGAAAAAATATTTTTGCCATGTAGCTCTGAAGTGAAATCTAAAATGTTTGGAATAGAATATTTATCTTTTTTAGTTGGGCGTTTAATGCTCGATAGTCACCCACTGGTTTCCAATCATTAGAATCTTTTTTAGGTACTATGTGAAGATGTGATGCGTAATTACTTTTGTGGTCTAATATGGCCTGGAATTCAGAATACGCTGGAATTCAGATTTGGCAATTTTTAAGCGATCAGGAGCTTAACGTATTGCCTTAGCGAAAACAGGTGGACCAGATGTCTCGATAAAATGCTTAACGTTATGCTTTACCTCTTGTGAGAAAGAAGGTGGTTGAACAATTTCTGGGAATTCCCTCAAAACATCATGAAAAATGCTCTCACCAGAAACGAGTTTAACGGAATGAACTTCAGGAGAAACAAGTTTACAAATTGCACTCAGTTTGGTTGCATTATCTATTAATTTTTAATTGCGAAGATCATGAGAAATATTAAAATGGTACAGAAAATCAGCTCCAATGATTGGCACAGAAACAGATGCTATTAAGAAAGGTCATCTAAATACCCTTCTCAGATTTAAATCGAGAGTTAATAGTCTCTTACCATAAACGTTGATAGTAGATGTATTAGCGGCTGACAGTTGCTGAATACTGTTGCCTTTCCTTTTCTCAGAAATCGAAGCTGGGAGAACACTGACGTCGGATCCGGTATCAATGAGGAAAGCGATATTGGATGATCTATCTTTAATGAAAAGGCGACGTGAAATATGCGGCTGCGAGAAGGTAGTCGCAATTACTCCTCGCAGGGTTCGTTTTTTTTATAGCTGCAGGGTGAATTGCATCTCTTGGCCCTTTCTTGAAACTTCCTGTAATACCAACAAAACCCAGGTTCCCTGGAGCGTGAAATTGATCTATTGCGGGAACGATTTTGAGAGCGAGAATTATTTCTTCGCTCTGGAGTCCTTTGATGCATTGTAAGATTGTCGATCCTTCTGTTCAGCCTCTCAATCTCTTGGAGGATACGGTTTTCGCTGGATGAAGCGATGGCGTTTGTCGAAAGTGAAACATTGTGAGTGCTCACTTCGAGGATTCTGTCGGTGACTTCTGCGGCTTTTTCGACGGTTATTGGCGTGATGGATGCCAAGATAGTTTGCACTGAGGTCGGAAGCTACTGAAGAAAAAGCTCCAACATAAGCTCTTTCGGAATGTTGTGCGAAGATGCACGCCTATTCATTGTCCTGAGGAGTTCTGAAGGCTTCTGGTCACGTCCGGGTCACCAATGTGGGAGACAGTATGCTTAATAAAGGAGGCGATGTTTAAGGATTATTACTTTCATTTATTCATATGCTCGTTGACTGCTCTCGGAGGGACGCGTGCGCTGCCAGGGAAGTGTGAAATCGACATGCATGCACTGGACCGCTGTATTTTAAAAGCTAACGCATGCGCAGATTGCATCCCAGTTGCCTGCGTGAGCAAGCACCACTCGCAATCGCTGGAGGTCGCGCGAATGCGCAGATCGCAATGGAAAGCCCAAGAGAATGAGGAGTTCAGAAACTCTACACTACGAAAGCCTTGTAATGACTTGAATCAGCTTATCAAAACAATTTATTACAGGGAAAATTAATTTTAATATTATTACAATTGTTCCGAGATTGAATTCACATTTAGTCTCTTTTACAGTAAAGTTCAACTCGTCTCAAACATCCACCTTATCTGGAGAATCACGTGAAGTTGACACCTTTTTATCGGTAGTAGGGGCCAAAGTCACTTCGGCTTCGCTGATCGTCTCTAACCGTGGTTGCCAACGCAGTGGATTTCTGGCTGTATATCGCTATAGAACCGATAGAGTGGCTCTGCTCGTATAGGAATTCCTCCAGGCAAAACCAAAGATCACAGTACTTTAATGGTGAACTAAATATCACCATTAAAGTACTGTGATCATTGGTTTTGCCTGGAGGAATTCCTATACGAGCAGAGCCACTCTATCGGTTCCATTTATTTCATCCGCAACATCTTCTTCATGAAAGTCTAAATCAGATTCTGATTCTACTCTGTCTTCCTTTTTTCTAGTGCCTTGTAAGTAGTTCAAGAAACTTCCTAGTTTGTCTTTTAATGTGGGATTTGTTTTTCGCATCGCTTTCTTTTGTACTGAGGACCAGATAGTTTTTTACCTTCTCCCTCAGACATTCTAAAATATTTTAAAGATGTACATAAATTAAGTAGTGAAAGTATGAAGATAATTGATAGAGTGTTTTGTTTTCGTACAAAAAAAATTTGGATTCATCGAAAATTGACCCATTTGAATCAAGAATCGATGTGTGTGTTTGAGATTTTCCAAAGCCTTCTCGTAAATTTAAAACAAAGAGTAAAAAGACCTTATTTTACTTTCGTTTGAACACTGTATTGATTTATATTTCATATATCTGTATGTATATATATATGTATAATTAAAAATTAAAAGGTTGAATATTCTAATAAAGTGTATTTTTCAATATTAAAATTGGGAAAAATCAATTTACACTCACTTCCAACAGTTAATGATGAAGATGTAAAATACAAAAAAATCAACAAATACTGCTTTGATTGACACAAAATTTGGCAGTAAAAGTAGCATATATATTTATACACAAAACAAAATTAATAATTATACACAGAAATGAAAACAATATTAAATTTTTGTAAGTTATCAGATAATGTCATTCTGGAGACTTAAACAGAATTATGTATAAAGAGAAAATAAACAGCATAAGATGAAAAAAGGACATTAATAGGGTATGTGATCCCCCCTCATCTGTATGCAAAGTTTACACCTTCTGACCTTGCTTTCAATTAGGTGGTCAACCACCGCAGAATTAAGCAATCGCCATTCTTCTTGTGGAGCAGTTTTCACCTCAATAAGAGTGGATGGAGGTGGGAAACGTGAACATACAGCACGGCCGAGAGCATCCCAAAGATTTTCAATGAGATTAATGTCTGGCGAATATGCTGGCCACGCCATACGCGTAATCCCTTCACTCTCCAGGTAGTCATCGACGATGTCAGTTCTATGGGGACGTGCGTTATCGTCCATTAAAACAAAAGTAGGGCCAACTGCTGCAGCGTACAATCTCACAAGCAATTCTAGGACTTCATCTCGATACCGGCAGCCGTCACAGAAGATGTGCAGGTCGGTGCGGTATCCTAATGAAATCCCTGCCCACACCATAATGCTTCCGCCTCGGAATGCGTGATGTTCGGGGATGTTTTGGGACTGATTGCGTGTTCCTTGTTTACGCCATATCCTTATACGCTTGTCATCTGGCTCCGGAGCAAATCTTGACTCATCAGCAAACATGGCATTGCCCCAGTCAGACACAGTCCAATTGCCATGTTCCCGGCACCACTTTAACCGTGCCCCTCTTGATTGGACGGATAGAGGAACACAAACTCGAGGTACCTGGCCATACAGTCCATTCATAGGTTATCTTCGGCCTACAGTAGCTGCCGATATAGCCTTACCAATGGACGCTGTAACCATAGATGTCACACGTGTGGAGGTCACTCTGCGATTCCGCTTGCCTACAATAACAATATATCGATTTTCAACGGGGGTTGTAACCCGGACGACCGCGTGCGGGCCTTCGGACAACTGTCTGTGTGATTTGGAATTGTTTCCATAAACGTGAAATTACAGAATGATGAACGCTAAAGAAAAGAGCAACATCTGTGATCGACTGTCCTGCTTCAATGCACCCCACAGCACGCAAGCGCTCAGAATATTCCATTCGTTTTCTGGAAGTCATAGAAACGCGTATGTCTTGAAAACAAATTGTACGAAAGTTTTAAACACCTTCTATCAGCACTTACAATCAACTTCTGTAACCCTTCATAAAGCTGGCTTCTTATAAGACAGTCCTTTTTGCATATTTCTTGACATGAAAGCACGATTGTCTGTTACCTAACATATTTGCATACTTCCATTTACCTCTGCAGCGAATTGCATCCTCTTCAATTCTAATTGGCTTCCGGAAATTAGCATTTTCCTATCCATGCTTAACTTTTGGAAGTGAGTATATATATATATATATAACTTATATTTTCAACAAACCCTCTTATACATCTGTACATAGTACGCACAAGATATAGAATGAATTTAATTACTTTTTAATCTAAAAAAAATGTTCTACTTATACAACTCCCGAAGAAAAATTACTTTACATTAACTTATTAATATAACATTAGAAATTAATTTTCTTTACAATAACTAAAATAAGCACAAATAAAAAAGCTCAGAAAAAGGACTGCAATGCATTATATTTTACATTGTATTTCTCAGCCAAATAAAATTTTGTCTTTTAACTTCTTTAAAAAATATCAAATTTGGAAATATTTTTCATATTATTTAAAGATAAACACATGTATATATATATAATCTCATTTGGAAATATATTTATAATACTAATTTACTAAATTTTTCTCTTTTTAAATCAAAAAAGAAGGAAGCATCCAAATAACTCAACTGTTACTCACCTAATCCTCAACCTTTAAATATTCAGAAAGAATTTTTATAAAATGTTTTTTCGATACTCCTATCAGCAATAACACAATTACTTATAAGAACATAATTACCAAATAGTCTTACTAAATTTCTCTTGATGTAAAAAAAGAGAGAAAGAAATATCTAAAACTACATCTAATACGATTCAGAAAAAAACGAATTAAAATTTACAATAAACAAGTCATATAAACCACAATTTTTTTTAAATTCTGGGAACAGTATTGAAGATTGTGCAATACCTCGTTCCGAAAATGGAAGCTCTCTTTTGAAAAAAATTTCGCGTCAACAATATTATTTCGATTTCATCTTTAAATAAAATTTTTCAAAATGCCCCCGCCCGGGCATGGGTTTCCTTTGTCCGGCCCTACATCCACCCCTTCATTATATACACGGGCGCCATCTGCAGTCATTATAATAAAGATTGCTGAACATGGCGTCCGGAAATTCTGGAAGCAAGGGAATATGTATTTTTCGTAATTTTAAAATTTTCTAGATTATATTTCTGACATTTTTACATTACATGAGTAATTTACGTTCTCAACAAAAGTTTTACACCAGAATAATGTGATTTCATTGTGCTAAAGTGTTTTTCGTTTTCAGTAAATTTGGAAGTGTGTCCCCCTTAATGTCCCCCAAAGTCCCCAATAATAACTCTTGAAGTCATGATATATATTGGCGAGAAAACTTCTTGGCTCTGTAAACCTGCAGCATGCCCCAACCCCTGTGTGTGTGTGTGTTTTCTTCTCTCCTCTTCTAAAAACTGCTCTCTCTTTAAGGACTTCCTAAATTGGCAAGCATATGCTTCTTACATACAATGCCATCAATAAGTTGCGTTAATATGTAAGTATCTTTAGATCAGTTAAATTTTACGGTAATCTGAGCCTTGGATTTTTTTTTATTTCCTTACTGTGAAGCAGTCAAACTGTCCCTATAATGATCAAATTTAAAATTGCTTACATTTGCAAAAGTGCATCCTTGTTTTTAAATTCTCAGCAATATGTTCTGTCCAACTGGTGCTTTCATAGAAACATTTGACTAATTTTTTCTGAATATTTGCTTTATTTATTTTACTATACCTAGATCAATCACTAAGGTATTTAAAAAGGGTAATGGACCTTATTAATACAAGACGGATATAAGAAAGCCAGTAATGAATGTAAACAAGATTTATCAACAGAAAATGGTGTTGATTATGTAAACCATTCTACCAATGGAGTTAATTTATCTTACTGTCAAAGGAGAGTTGCAATTATTTGTTACATAATCAAGGCTAAAATTTCAGAAATGCTATTGAGAATATAAATGTTTTAATCTGGGTTTCTTGAAGCTGTTGCAATGTTGAAACTCAAAAAACAAACTTTGATTGTTACTCAATGAGATTAACATTGCTGAAGCTCTTCATTTTCATTCAGAATACCTTTCCTGTAAATTTGATATTCTTTTTATCGCAAAATAGTTTGATCATAATTCTGCAAATTTTAAAATTGCTGGGTTTGAATATATGCTATGATTTGCTAAGTGATGCAGATATGTGGTGTATATTTCAAAAAGCAGATTTGCTCATGGAGACTTTCCAGTTTACTTGCCCTTTTGTAGGATGTGAGACTTTATTTTAGAGATGCATAAAATACAGAATTATTAAATAATTTTTTATTTGGTAGTACCCAACATCCAAGATAATTAAATAATGTGATATGTTTGGTTTTACGTATTAGCGTCACTGCAACTAAATTGGTGCCCCATGAATCATGCTATTTCCCACAAAAATCTGACTGATTAGTATTTTTTCATATTAAACATGAAAGGAGCTTTTGTTGTTTTGATATCAAGATGCCATTTGTGTGTGGTGCCAATTTTCCACCACCCAAATGGCATCTTGCAGTGTTGCTAATATGCAATGTTATTATTTACCAAATAAAATATTTATGCTAATATAAGTTCCAGATATAGTTAAATATTGATGTAGTACCATAATTTAATTCTAGTAATGTATAAGAACCACAAATTTTATAAAAACTGAACAGTGAGTCTTGTGATTGTATAAAACAAGATGTGATTTGCCTCGACATCTTTGCCATAGGTTGTTAAAAGAAAAAATATTTTTGCTCACAAAAAACCAAAGTTATTTTTCAAAAAAAAATTCTTAAAAGGAAAAGAGAGGATGATGAGGTAATGGAAAAGTTTGGTTCAATAATGTTGTAATAAGGAACTGGTTTTACAATAAAACATGATTTTCTAAAAATGTGAATTTTTCATACTCAATGTACCTTTCCTTAGGAACTATTGTTTACAGGCATATAATTCTGTTGTAACATTACATTATGTTTGCTAGTATGTACTGAAATGAGCTTTTTGTAAAAACCATGTGAAAATGTTAAATATCACTGTATCAACTACAATTTTTGCAATTTAATAAAAAATAAAATATTATCCAAAAGCTAATTTCAGTACTTACGTATTATCCCAATTGTATTGGCGACATTATATGAAATGAAGCTCATAGTTGCCAATTCAATGTGTACAACACATACAAAATGGGGGTTGCTAATTTGGCATTGTTGCGATAATACGTAAGTATCCTCATTTCAGTAAAATGAGAAAGATGTACTTTACATGTATAAATAAAATTTGATGCTAATTTGACATTCAAGTGCTATGCACTAAGCTGTTTATGTTCATCAAGATGGGCAATGACATTACAATGTGGTTAGTAGCAAAGATTGGATTTCATTGACAAGAAAAATATCTGGGAAGAACTTATAAATTCCCTCAAAAAATCAAAAATTATCTAGAAAAGGTCAAAAATAACTAAATGAAAAAACATAAATATAAATTCTTATTTTTACTTTAACTTCCTGTATAATACATTCAATCATTATCCAATGTCAATAGTTGAAGACAAAAATAACACCTGAAAATTTCTGAATGCTCTGACATTACAGACTAATAGTTAGAAGAGTAATATTCATAATTAATATACAGAGAAAGAAATATGTAAGACTAAATTTTAAATTAATATTTAGTTACATTTTTACAATCTCCCTTCCTTTGCTAAAGGCATGTGTGTACTATAGGCCAGTGGCGTTTTAAGACTTTTTGAGGACCCAGGCTCCTATGCAAAAGTAGGCGCCACGTGATCCTTTCAGGTAAACAGTATGTTGCAAATTTTGTTAAATGCTCCTACATACTACCCATAACAAATAAATATGTGTGTAACTCACAATCATGCAAACCTATGCACAAATCAACTTGACTGATTGCCACCTTTTCACTAAATGAGTAATGGTGGTAAACCTAGACTTAGACACAGACATGGCTTGATAATGCAATCTTGGCAGTTTGCAGATAGTTTGAATATATCCTGGACTATATATAATATCTGATGATTAAAATTATTCCAATCATAATCTTATTGAGGCTGATTCAAGAACAAAACTTGACACTTGGTCCAGTTGACCCATACTTAAAAATGTTCCTGCCAGGAGCCTTGAAACTCTCCATCATCTTACAAAAATACCCGAGTATAAAATTAAAATTGCATTAGTATTATTTTAGAATTTTCTCATCCCAAAAACATAAAACGTACCCTTATTAAGGAGACTTGTATAATAAGTCTGTAAAATGTATAAACAGACAAACATTTACGTATTTCTCTGATTTGCACACAAAAAAGCCTGCCGCTTCTCATAGGAAATCCCTACATTCAGAAAACAGGATGTTATTTTGATTGATTTCATTTGATTTTTTTTATTAGTGTAGTATTTCAAAACTTGGGGAAGGGAATTGATATTGGGTATCTTAATTTTGAATCTGGATCTAGGGGCAAGGCGACACAGGACCTATATATAGTATCCCACTCTCAAAACTTCCACATATGCCATCATGAGGACTTCAAGCCGTGACAAATATAATGTGCATCAACTGCTCTACACATGGGGGGGGGGCTTGTACTCACAATTCAAATGCTTCGAATTTGTAAATCTGACAAATTACTCCAGCCATTATTATTTTGGCAGGATTTCAGGTTGGACACACAAAAATTACACATATATACATAGACATGTTTTTCCGTGGATTGTTCTTGTGGTCATACTCTTCACTGGACAGCAAAATTATGAGATCTTTTGATTTAGAGTGTAATATTAATAAACACTCACTGGGATGGAGGAAGATTTTCTTAGTATAATTATTAGGTTCTTCACTCATTGTGATGTACAATTTATTTGAATATTTCACTTTTCCCTATCTCTACAAATATTTTAAAATTTTTAAAGTATTTTAGCTTTTTGGCATAAATTTAATTTTATTGGATAAATGACAGATATGAAATAAAGTTAAGATTGATTTATTTTAATGTTTTTTAATTGAATGATTTTTAAACTTGTGTTTAACACTATAAGTCCTTAGAGTTCTGATAGCCAAAAATTCAAACAAATTAACCAAACATCGCAATATCTCCTTTTACACTGAAAATTAAGACATTTCTGTTCTCCATAAACCTTTAAACATTCAATGTAATAATATATGATTACTTTGAAAATGTTTAACTTTAATGCTCTTTTTCAGAATCTAATATGTATGGTCATTGTCTTTTGGGGAATGATATCTGGTGCTTCTTTAGAAAGGGACCTGACAAATGGAAAAGTCTCTGAAGAAAATTATTATAGGTATATCAAATTCAGTTCAGTGAAAGTGCACATAGCCTGTTTTCAGTAAATTTTAATTAAATATTAACATTTAAAAACTCAATGCCAATTAATGTTTGAATGTGGTAAAGAATATCAAAGCAAGTGTTTGTTCTCAAATTATAAGAAAGGGAATGATATGCTGCTGTTGTTCTGTTTAATTATGGATTCCAAATATGTTTAAATGTTTGTACAAAAATTGAATATTTATAAAATCTAATATTTTTTCACTTTTACTGGGATATGAGAATTTAAGCTACTGAATTAAAATGATACAGTGATTCTCAGAGCTCCGTAACCAAAACAAATTAATGATTTAAAAAAAACACCTTATATAAATATAAAATGTTTTATTGGATGTTTTAAATGAGTGTTTTTAATGCTTATGAAGTCAATATATATATATATATAGATATTTTAAAGTAATGTTTTAAATGTTCTGCTTTTAAATTAATTGCTCTTAGGGAACAGCATTATTACAATGACTTTACTTCATCAACAAACAAACAATCAAACATTCAGCATAAAAAATGACATTTCTTTTTATTTAAAGGACCATGTCTTACATAATGGTTCTGTTCTACATTACATAAATTGTATGTGTTCTACACATTTTTGGAGAGCACTTTTAAAATTTTAGAGCCTTATAAATTATCCATTGGAACCTATTTCTCATTTTCTTCGAGCTTATTACTTTATACTTCAAACTAAGGTATATGCCTTCTTTTGAATTATTATCCAAAAAATTGTAGATATTTCATCATGATGTTTTGTTTTATTTTCTGTTGCTGGGTGATAAGCTAATATTAATCCCCTGTTTCTGTGTAAATGAAATTTAATAATTATTCACTGAATGTATTTAGATTTTAATTTATTTGAAGTAAATGCCATCTAAAGGGGGGGGGGCACATTTTCTTCATCAACCTAAAAAGGAAGTATCATGCTAATTCTGTGTAAAAATCTGTGATTTTCTGTTTTTAAAATTAGGAAGATGGCTCTCAGTGAAAAAAATAATATAAAGCATAATTTGCCTATTCATGTAAACAAAAAGTGTTATGTTTGTGAAATATGCAACAAGGCATTCTCACGAAGACAAATTCTTAAAGAACATCTACTTGTTCATACCAAGGAAAAGCCTCATGTTTGTCAAATATGCAATAAGGCTTTCTCTCAGAAGAGTAATCTAAGTTCCCATTTGATTATTCATACCAACGAAAAGCCTCATGTTTGTGATGTATGCAACAAACCTTTCTCACAAAGAAGTACTTTGAAAAGACATTTACTTGTTCATACAAATGAAAGGCCTCATGTTTGTGAAATATGCAACAAAGCTTTCTCACAAAGAAATACTTTGAAAAGCCATTTACTTGTTCATATGAAGGAAAGGCATCATGTTTGTAAAATATGCGACAAAGCTTTCTCACGAAGTAGTACTTTAAAACAACATTTACTTGTTCATACAAAGGAAAGGCCTCATATTTGTGAAATATGCAACAAAGCGTTCTCACGAAATATTGCTTTAAAAGAACATTTACTTGTTCATACCATGGAAAAACTTCATGTTTGTAACATATGCAACAAAGCTTTCTCTCATATTGGTACTTTAAAACAACATTTGTATATTCATACCAAGGAAAAACCTCATATATGTAGAATCTGTAGCAAGCCTTTCTCTATGAATAGTAATTTAAAAAGGCATTTGCTTATTCATACTGAGGAAAAACCTCATGTTTGTGGAATCTGTAACAAGCCTTTCCGTGATAGTAGCTGTTTAAAAAGACATTTACTTATTCATACCAAGGAAAAGCCTCATGTTTGTCACATATGCTACAAAGCTTACTCTCACAGTAATACTTTCAAACAACATTTACTTATTCATACTGAGGAAAAACCTCATGTTTGTGAAATCTGTAACAAGCCTTTCTCTGATAGTAGCATTTTAAAAGCACATCTGCGTATTCATACGAAGGAAAAGCCTCATGTTTGTGAAATATGCTATAAGGCTTTCTCTCACTGTAGTACTTTAAAACGACATTTACTTATTCATACCAAGGAAAAGCCTCATGTTTGTGAAGTATGCAATAAAGCTTTCTCTTGTAGAGGTAATTTAAAATTTCATTTGCGTATCCATACCAAAGAAAAGCCTCATGTATGTGAAATATGCAACAAAGCTTTCTCACGAAGTTTTTATTTAAAAGAACATGTGCGTATTCATACCAAGGAGAAGCCTCATATTTGTGAAGTGTGCAATAAAGCTTTCACTCACTGTAATGGTTTGAAAAAGCATTTGCTTATTCATCTCGTTATTTAGATCCAACTACATTTAAAGGCAGAATTTTAATAAAAAATTGTGTTCAGTTTAAAGTTTAGAATGTTTATATTTTTAAAATATTCAGAATGCCTGCAGATATGAAATTTACGTACATTATATCAGTTTCATATTTGCAAGTTTAAAGCAGGTACGTGAAAAAGTCAATAAATTGATCATAATTTTGTGGTATTGATTTTGACAGAAATGCATTCATGGACTTATCCTAAATAATAGACTTATAGTTCCTGTGGCAATTTTACTTCTGTATATTCACATTCTTGATTTAATGCTTTTTTACAACAGAAATAAATGTATTACTTTTGACAAATAAAATAAATTTTGTTTTACTTGAAGGAACATTTCTTTTAAACACTGAACTTTAATCATGTTTGAAATTAATCTGTGGATTTGAATATAGTACATGAAATATTCCTAATATTTCTAGTGAATTTTAGGATGTTTTGTAAATATAAAATACCTTTTTTTGGGGGGGGGGGGTATATAGATTTCAGAAAATTTCTTCTAATCTCATTTTAATTAGAAAGACAAATTAAGGTATTTTACACAGAGAATTTTAATTTGCTTTCCGAAATTTAGGTTGAATTTGGAAGGAATTATAATGGTTGTTATAGCATTTTTGTTTGTATTTTAACTGGAGTATATAAAAATTGTAAATTATCTCTTTCTTTTACATAAAAGAACTTTAAAGAAGGGTAATATTCAATAACAGCTTAAATGTAAATTTAAGTATTGAACATAATTGATACATATATTTATGAATTATCAGATATTTTTTCTCAAATTATATTTGTGAATTATCAAGATTCTTTTTTATTTGTAAAAATTCCATTTTAAAACTAAATCATTAGAAATTCATTTAAAATTTAGAATTATACTTTTTACTAAAAACCAACCTGTGTTTCAAATATATATATAAATTTATTATTTTTGGTTCTGAAAATATGGTTTCCCCCTGAGATTTCTTATCTTCATTATTTTAGGCATATTCTTTAACTAAAGAATTTACAATTCTCAGAAGTTGTAAAATATTTAATTTTCTGAAAAATTTAAATGTAGATCTATTTGACATAACTTTCTCCAATAATTCTTTGAAAGTCATGTTGCAATGTGGATCAATTTTGAGAAAATACTTGAGATGATTTCAAGGGTGAGTATATCTATTGCAGTTTAACAAGATACGGTCCAAGTCATTTAAGCAATTACAAGATCTACAATTTGTGCTGTCTAATAAATTGAGTTTTTGTGGAAGTCCAGGAGTGATGATCATTTTACTGAAGATTCGAGTACACGGATTTCTTCTCTTCTATTTTTTTGTCTACTTAGAGATGGTGCATATGTTTAGAATATTGTCCAGTTTTTCAAAATACTTGCTTGAATAGAAATTATCATTTGTTTTTTTAAATCTCACTTGATATATTTTTTTACTGATGTTTTCTGAGGCAATCCAGTCAATGTAAACATTGGACTCTCAGACAGATCTTGCGAGATTATCTGCCTGTTCATTCCACAATATATTTGAGTGTCCTGAAGTCCAAAGTAGAACCAACTGATAATTATAATGCGATAATATGTAAACCTTACTAGAGAGCTAGTTTATGGATAACACTATGTGACTTGATCGATTCCTTTTGAAGAGCAGAGAGATTATCAGTGTGTGGAATGTGGTGGTACAGTGTGGTTGGACTGCGGAGCAGCCCTGTGTTGGCGAGAACGCAGGGTTGTTCTGGAAAAAGAAATCAGTTGGCTTGCAGTTCTACTGAAGAAGAGACGAAGAAACCATCTCTCCCTAAAAGTGTTGATTTTGTTTGTTGTTAATTCATAATATTTTCAATTCAAATATCTCTTGCAATTCCTGACTCCGCGCTAAAAACCCTAATGCTTTGAATGTTTTTAAATAAATCAACGAGTTACTTAAAATCGTGCTTCTGTTCAATTGCATTGTGTGTGAGGTGTGCTTTCCATATATTGACTTTATAAATTTGCAAAGGTTACTTAAAATAGTTCTACTGCTAAAAAGTAAAAACTCCACTATACGATCGGTCACTCCGTAACAATCAGTATCTAAAAATACACGTATATATAAGCTTATTCACAAGCACAGCCGAGCTAATCACGATCAAGGCAAGTTCACTAATCGCTAGTCGAAACCAGACTCGCTGGTGGAAACCAGACTGACTGTTGCGGCGAGTATCGCTCTATTTATAGCCGGGCCGAAACTTCGAGAAAGATGCGCTCGCGTCATAGATCGTGAAATTAGTGGATTTCTCTACTAATTTCTAGAAGAATCCAGAGAGAGTCCCGAAATCGCCAAACTGGTTGCCAACTTGGTCGCCAAAAATGATGCCAAATTGGCTCTGTCGCCAATATTTCGCCAAGTTCCCATTGAATCGCCATTATAACGTAAGGGACGGCGTTGCTTGTGAACATCACAATTTTAACATGAAATAAATATAGCATAGAGTAATACAAAGGCATTGCACATCCAAATACAAATCACTCACTCCACTTTATACAAAATTCGTAACAGTCACCAACCGTAGTCCTGTAGATAGGTTTATACTACTTTTCGGTAAATCGTACTCCTAATAAAACTTTTGCATCCGAAATACACCTTTTGTAATCTTAAAAAATTATATAAACTACAACGGTTAATCTTAATTTATGCAAATTATTAAATGTTCTTATCTAGCTATTTCCGTCCAAACAGTTTACACGAAAAACAATATTCGGACTTACCCATTCATGAGGGGAATTGCATGATTCCAGCAATAAGTTTTATTTTTCACCGAATAGGATTGCGTTACTTCTGGGATACCCCTTAGATAAACGTTTATATGCTATCGATTGTAAATTTAAACACTTTTCTTTCAATTATGTTTATTTCAGGAGGAACTTTGATTTATTTTATTCATGAAATACAAGTTTTAAATAAATTACTTTTTCTTTTCAAACGTACACACACAAGGTGGCCATAATTAAACTGTAAGTGTTCAAGGGGTGATGGAGAGAAACCCACTGGGAATATTCCAGTGAAATTTGGTATCCACACGTTTCAGAACATGCGCAAATCAAATATGCAATAAAAAATAGCCCTTTTCGCCCGTTACTGATCGACTACTTGCTGAAGAGCAGATGGAACTCGAAGCTCTTTCAATCACAGCAGTAGAGACTTCTTCGACCCTTTCAGTCTCAACCGGTTTCCGTTCTCTTCCGGGCAGCACACCCTCATCTTCGGTCTCTTCAAATTTCATGATCCTCTTTCTCAAGCCAATCCTTGATATGGGGCCTTTTCGCCCATCCTTTAAACGACGATATTCTTAAAGAGCAACTAAGTGACTGCTGCCGTTCTGATAAACAAGTTTTACCAGAAAAATCGATCTCTCTTTGTGTAAGGGCATGATTAAAGATGACAAACGCACGCTGAATGATTCTCTGGCTACGACTGCAAGTTTATAAAGAGGTTATTGGGATTTGCGTAAGGAATAATCAATAAAAGCCACCTGATGGTCAAAATTTGTACTAATTTTTTTTATTGCAGAAATCGTTTCCCCGTGGTCTATATAGCGTAAATTCGAAGTTTCATTAAAATCCGATAAGCGGAACAGTTCTCTGAATAGTGTAACTTTAATTATAACCACCCGGCATTAATATGGAGCTATAAGGCTACTCGAGGGCTTTTGGCGACGAACCTCGAAAATTTGTTCAATGGTCGAGGACAACTGAGCTGGCATTCTGCTCTCCTCACCTCCTCACCATACGAACGGGAGGACATTTGTGCCTCGACATATTGGACGTGCATCGGTCCTTCTGCACGACAGGTCTTCAATGGCACTAGGCTCAAACTCATGAAGGGCCACCATGATCACAAGACAACCACATTTTCCCCAGCTAAATCAAATGGGGACTGAGATTTGTGTTACTTTAAGAATAAAAGTAAGCATAGACACACAAACCAATATATATTGTGTTTATCCCCCATTTTTTGTTTATCTTACCTCAAATTCTGGATCTGTAAAATTTTTATACGTTAGAGTAAATAATGATTGTTCAAAATGTATAACTGGTACAAACGTATTATCGCAACAATTGCTAACGTTCAAGATAACTAGCCAAATTGACGACCACAATTTCGCATGCGCTGAATTGGTAGTCATGTTCTTCTTTTCATATAATATCGCCAATACCGTTGCGATAATACCTAAGAACCCATAACTCTTTAAGAAATTTAATTTATATGTGAAAATATTATTTTGGATGTGTGCACATGCGCAAACTTCATATATGTTTGTTCCCCCCCCCCCCCAAAATAATTTTCCTTTTTTTTTTATGATTTTGAAAAATTATCTTTCAAAAAACTATAAGGTAACAATAGTTGCTTATTTTTTATTTATGCTTTTTATTTACCATTATAATCTTTAAAATCTGGATCTACAATATGTAAATCGTGTTTAGTTTATTAAAATTGGAACTTTTTACAAATTATTTTAAATGGCATACTTTTATTATACATTGAAACACACGTCTAAAATTTCAGTTTATTTTTTAAGAAATGAACTTGAAAAAATTAATTCTTGTATTTTTGCTATCATTCTAAGAAATTTCTTTTAAAATTAAAATCTAAAATGAAAGAATTTTTTATACTTAACACCGTTTATTTACACTTTTTTTAAAACCCTTGTCTTTAAATTTGTAATATGTTATACATACACCTACATGCAACTTGCATATATATATATATACAGTATCATAAAATGAAAAAAATACATAGTATAATAAAATGACAAAAAATTATACCACTAACAAAGCTAGAAGATACAAAAACCAGATTTTAACATAACTATAAAAAATGGTGGAAAAGTGTATTGTACAAGAATTAAATGAGCGTTTGTTTAACAGGAAACAGAGTTAGAACTTTAAAATGTAAAAAACCAAAAGAGTCAATGGACTAAAATGAAGACATATTATGATTACTAAAGCTGTTGCTGAATTAGGACCAGCAAAATTAGGGTTAAGTATACTTTACGGATCCAACCTTCACCGTACAGCAGAAATTTTCGAAATTATAGCAAAACAGAGCCATACTGAAAAGTTAGGCCTAAGACTAGCTACGTGTAATTTGCAACAGACAGAAAAATAAAATTAAATTAAAATAGAATATGAAAGGAATTGATTCTTATAAAGAGATGAAAATAAAAATTAATTTTGAAAAGGAAAAACAAAGCAAAAACTTACATACAAAAATGCAAACTACAAGAGAAAAAAAATGATCAGTACACTGTCAAGCAACAACGCCATATGGCGTATTAAAATGAGTTAAACCAGAAACAAAAATTAGTGACGCCACCTAGATAGTTTTACTGTAATAAACCAAGCAAACAAAAACATATTGAAATTAATAAAAAATAGAAGGGGAAAAAACAAAGAGAAATTTTTATACATTAAAAAGGAAGAATTAGAGAAATATATTTAATAAATTATAATTTAAAAAATTTAAAGAACACGCTTTTATACTAAATCAAACTAAAAAGGAAAAAAAAAGATTCAAAAAAAAGGAAAAGGTCATCGGGGTAAAAGCGTGGGGTGTTTTATAAATATATCAATTGTTATAGTTTCTAACTTCTTTCAGTTCCGAAATTGCACCCCACGCTTTTACCCCAATGACATTAATTTTCTCGTTCATCATTTTATTGTTAAATAAAGAATTATTTTTTTTCCTTTTTAGTTCGATTCAGTATAAAAGCGTGTTCTTTAATTTTTTTAAAATTATAATTTATTTTTCATTTTTTAGTTCGATTTACAATAAAAGCGTGTTTTTTAGTTTTTTAAACTGTCATTTATTCATTGTTGAATTTATCCTTGAGTTTGATATTTGGAGCCAGAATTACGTGGCTGCTGGAATAAGTCTTGCTCTTCAATGGATTTTAATTAAAGGGTGTGACGTGTATTTATTCTATCCGTTTACGGGGCCTCGGATGAGTCCCGTATCGTTATATTAGATTAAGTCTCAAAAGAACAGGTCAAACAAATAAAATGTGTGGTAAGAAGAAAAAAAGTTCGAATTTAAAAAAAATTTAAGGTACCCTGTTTTTATAACGGACTAAAAAGTATAAAATTCCTCCTTTTCGTTTTTCCCCTTCTTTTTTCACATTTTCATGTATTGTCATCCACTTCTGAGATATGGTCCAAATTTCAAGTCTCTAGCTCATCGGAAAGTCACACAGTTTAAAATAAAATATTCTCACCTTTTAAACATATTGCTATAATGTTAATTCGTATCATCACTTCTAAACGTATTGCTTTATAAAAATAAAAAATATTTAGCATTTAAAACATAAATTATTTATTTCACATCACGAGCCTTTTTTTTTTCTTTTTTCATTTTCAGAAAAATGTTTATATTATAGTAAGAAATTGATAGCACACACCCACCCTCCATTTTCTCACATACAGAACACATTTTTTGTTTGTTTTATTTTTATAAACCACAAGTGTATTAATTAAAAACACTCCCTGTAGGGTTACACCTTTTTCTTTTAGTCGCTAAATCTGGAATTAGTCGCCAAATCTGGAAATGGTATAACGAATTAGTCGCCAAATCTGAAAATTGTATGTGCAATAAGTTGTCAAATCTGGATGTAGTATATGGAATTGTCGCCAAATCTGATTATCGTGATTCCTGACGATCCTGATGAGGACAATGGAACAAAATTATGAAATTTTTGTACTGTCATCAGTTTTTGACAAGTGTGCAAAATTTTGAATTAATCTGATCTTTTTAAGTGGGTGAAAATCGAGTTCCAAGATTCCGTTACATGCAAGTGAAACTTATAAAAGCGTGTTAAAAAGGAATTTACTTGGATAGTTGTAATCCAAGCAATTATTGCAGAATAGCTTATAATTTTTTTTCTTTGACATCATTATCCGTGATTAAATCGTTGTTTCTTTCTATAAAATTTAAGGTAATATTTCTAAAAATAGATAGGTGTCGTTTACTACCACAAAAAGGCAATTTAATGTTAAAATCAAGAGTCTCTTTTATCAAAAATATTACTAATTAGTAGATTATTCATAACATTTAATTGTAGGTCTATATATATATAAACAGTCGAACCTCTATATTGCGAATTATTCTATATAGCAAATTTTTCCTGGAACCAAGAACATTTCACAATTTTCTTTGTAATGTACCCTCCCTATAGCGAAGTGCATTTTCTATGTAACGAAAGTATATTTCTGAAAATTTCAAGTTATTCTTTCTTTTAACTCATTCTATGGTGATTATAAATCTTCAACTGGTAATATTAGATACCTAGCTCGCCGAGATCAATAGAATTCTGGGTGTTTCATCCAAGAAGAGCAACCTTTAACCCCTATCATCCAGTTCACTAGAATCATACTTCGATATCCCCTTTCACCCCCAATAGAGCTGTATCGTGTCCTTGAACTAGTCTCTATTCATCCGTAGTGTTGATCAGTTGTACTGGTAAATTCGCTTCTTGTAGCTCGAAAATGTCAAAACGTAAGTGTTTGAGCATCAAAAAAAATAATAAATAATTCTTCAGGAAGTGGATAAAGGCGCGAAGAAAATTTTCTTGCAGTTTTTCTTTCTTTTTGATAGGTAGGTTATACAAAATAAATATTATTAATTTACAAAAAGGTGTAAATAATTTTACTTTTTTTTATATATAATGTTTATGAGTTTAAAATTTGTTTTATGTGGGAACAGGAATTCAAGTATGATGTCCATTTATTTAAAAAGTGTGTTTCATAAAGTTAAAATGTGTTTTAAAATTTTAGGGTAGGGCCATGCTTATCGTTGGCAAATGTTGCTTGGAGCACCTAGTCCTGTCGGACTCTAAATCTCCTTTCAGGGAACTTGATAATTAAATTAAACAGGAATTCAAGTATGATGTCCATTTATTTAAAAAGTGTGTTTCATAAAGTTAAAATGTGTTTTAAAATTTTAGGGTAGGGCCATGCTTATCGTTGGCAAATGTTGCTTGGAGCACCTAGTCCTGTCGGACTCTAAATCTCCTTTCAGGGATTTTTAGATGACTGTAAAAATTTCTACCAATGCCCATTGTAAAAAAGTTATTGAATTTAGAAAATAATAAATAATAGAAAATTACATTAAATAGCTAAAAAATTAAATTAAAATTAATAAAAAGCTCTTTTAAGAACTCGAAAAAGCATGAGAAAATGTAGTCTGAGAGTGGGCGGGGCACAGGTCATGCTTAGAAATAAAATCAGTTTTATAATTAGATACATTTCTATGGATAAACTCTTTTTAAATTGGAAAGGATATAAATTTACGGCAGGAAAATCTTGTGAAAATTCTGACCACTTTTTAAAAAAAAAACATATGCTTTGTATTTTTAAAGACTTAAATAAAAATAAATTTAGAAATGCTCTTAGTAATTTGTAAATAATTGGCCGTATGATTTTTAACATAGAGAAATGCATCCCTTTTATTCCTACTATTAGTTCACTCTCCCCCTATGTATACATATTTATTTATATATATTATCTTAAAATTTTCAACTCCCGTTAATAAAATACTTCCTATTCATCCATTCAAAGTAGGAATCGACTTAATTTTTAAAAGCTTTTATTTAACTTACAATGTATGTATGTATGTATGTATGTAATTTGTTCGGGTGGAATCTTGCAACTCAATTTTGAAGCTGATATCTTCCTCCCATTGAGCTGAAATTTTGTATACACGTTTAGTTTGGATGACAATGCATGTTTTGACCATTTATATTCCGATATTGCAATTAATTAAAAAGATATTAATTAAAAACGTTAAACTAGTTTTGGGCGCCAACTTGGATATATCTGCATTGTTGTAATAATTTTATTGTTACAACAATGACAAAAGTTGGCGTCGAAAATCGGTTTTCAGCCAAACTGGAATTTCATAACGTTGCGCTATTGACAGTATTAATTAACTTTGTCTAAAAAATAATTACATTTCTACAACGTAAAAACAATCTAATTTCTACAACGTATGCAATTTTTTTACAAATTTCTACCTATTTCCTTGGATTTAAATTCAAAACAAAAAAGTAGAGCTATTTTTCAAGTAGATTGGTACATTGTATACCTTTCTCAACGCTGCCAAGTTAAACTGAGATGGAGTATTGAAGAAATTCTTTAAATAATTTATCTAACTTTAATCTATGAAACTCAGACAAAAAATAATTACAGAATCGGAAAGATCATTTTTTTAATGTATCTTACCCATCAAAAGGAATCCGCTAGGAAAACAATAAGAGAAAAATATTATCTAGAAATGCAATATATTTTCGATTAAAAAAAATAATTTTACAATAAAATAAGGTAATTTTTAAAGAAATTTTCTAATTTTAAGCCTACGAGTAATTTAAATATACCTCATTTTATCACCAGTAATCTAAACACACACTACGACATGTGTCCTTAAATTTAATTACAAATAGAATCTATTAATTTTATTTGAATTTAATTATTGATTTTTTTCAAAATCAAATTTCTAAAGATGATCTGAGCAATTAAAAAAAATAGATTCTTATGTAGAAGATATTCAATGTCCAGCAAAAAATTATCATTATTTGATAAAACTTTCTTTTTTGATTACAAAATGCGTTTTTAGTCTTAAGCATTTTATTGATTAATACAAATATTTAAATGACTTTTGAAGTTTTTAATAAACAATTAAAATTTTCTTCTAATATGTTAGAGAAATACATCCCTTATCTTCAAAATATATCAAATAAATAATATATTCTTTAAGTTTTTCAAAAATAGTAAAATTTTAATTAAACATTGAATAACTTTGTCATTTATGAAGATAATCTCACTAAACCTTTTTTTTCGTGTGTAGAACAATGTTAGCCAAAATCTGCATGAAGATTGAAAAAATTGCTTAAAAATTACGGATTTAAAAAAATTGTGTTTTTAGTCTAATACCCCATTTTGCGAGAATTAATTCAGCTAAACCAGGGATGGCGAACCAGCGTTCAATGAGTTGAACAGGCTGAGAAACCTGTACAGCGATAACTAAAAAGTAAAAAATAAATTAAATGTAAAAAAAACTTTTTTAAGAACAAGCTTTTATTTAAACGCGCTAAAAAGAATAAAATAAACTTTTCCTTTAAAACTTTTTTACTATCAACTTATAACGTCATTACACAATTTATATGATATAAAAGCTTGTCGCGAGATTTACCTGTGTAGATAAACAAGTAAAATAAATAACTTGACCTGATTGATTTTGGTTTTTAAAAATTCAAACTAAGTAAATATGAGTACTTAAAAATTGCGACAAGCTTTTATATCATATAAATTGTGTAATGACGTTATAAGTTGATAGTAAAAAAAGTTTTAAAGGAAAAGTTTATTTTATTCTTTTTAGCGCGTTTAAATAAAAGCTTGTTCTTAAAAAAGTTTTTTTACATTTAATTTATTTTATATTATTTAAAATAATTTATTGTAACGAAATAACTGTGTGAAATTGTAGTTTCTACTGTTGCTAAGGTAAAAAATATTTCAATCAACCTTTTCGCTCATTTTGTACTCATTTAAATAAGGGAATTTATTTTTAATTCGGCATTTAATATAGTTATTTTAGTAAAGGAAACCATAAGATAGTATCGCATGGTTTCTTATCGAACGAGAATTCTTGCATTTTAAATTTTTTTTATCTTTCTTTTTATAAGAAAACTTATTGCAAATTAGACATAGCTTGTAACATTTAGGCTTTTTATTCCATCTAATTAAAAACTTTATCACAGGCAGTATGTAATTAAATTGTTAGACTTGTTCAAAATCCAATTTCATTTGGTAAAAAAAAAAAAAAAAAAAAAAAAAAAAAAAAAAAAATGAATCGCTTACTCAAATATGCATTTAGCAGTAATATGTAATGAAATCCTCTTTTCATTAGGCATAAATATGGAAACGAATTGGGTCGAGTTTATACATTATATGCATAGATATATGATTATACTATGGTAGGATATATACTAATTTTTGTTTGAAAATGAGTTATTTTATAATCTGATTTAGCTTTCAAGTGTGAGAAAAAATATTGTTACTAGTTAATTTTGCTCTTTTATTTTTACACAGAGAATATTTAGTCATAATTTTTTTTTTATTAAGCTTTTAAAATTTTTTGGATTGTATTAAAAATATCAGAGAAACTGGATTCATTGTCAGAGTGAAGATCATGGCTTCCGGATAATTTATCATTCGACTCGTGTGCCCTTATGAATATATAAACATATTGAATTGTGTGTTAGTAAAACACGTATTTACGATTAAACTGTAATTTGATGACCCACAGAATGAGCGAAACAAATAATCGATTTAATAAAAATCTAATCAATGAATATTTATTAGCACAATGTGTATAAAATTAATTAAACATTGTATTCCGTAGTGCAGAAAATTTAATATGAAAACAAGCATTTCACACACAAATCACTTTAGTAAAGGCTTTTTATTCTGTATCAAATTACTTCCCTTTTCGACTTACAGTTTTTTTATCTATCCAATATACTTTCCACAAGAAGCCAGCTTATACCGTGCGAATACGTCTACGTCAACGGAGAAAATGAAATGTTTGGCATCGTATTCAAAGCAAGCGCCGATATTGGCGAGAAAATTGCTTTGCTCTGTAACCCTGCAGAATGTCATCCCCCTCTTTCTTTCCCCTTTACTCATGTCATCCTCCTCCTTCCTTCCCCTTTACTCACGTAAAAAAGTTCTCTCTATTTAACGACTTCCGTTTTAGCACGGGCTCTGCGTTTCTGTATGCAATTTTTAGGTAGGTTATCTTTTTCTCATGATGGATTTAGATTTCTTATCCATTATTTCCAATAGATTTTTGCTCGGTATTATTAACAGAAAGGGGGAAGGTTGGCTGGCCGCAAAACATGTTCAACCCTACTTTTATATAAATTATTTTATATTTAAGCTGTCCTAAGTCAGCAATGTTGATAATACTGTAGCATCCATTCTTTTATATTTTACTCAGTTATTTCAATTTTTCATATCTCCTTTTAAATTCTGTTGGCTGGTTATCTTGCAATTGCAATTCTGTTAAGTTTAATCATGTTATTCATCTCTCTCTTGTAGAGAAATTTTGATTATATATATATAAACAGTATAGACTTATAAAATGTCATGAAATACCCAGCTTAGCGGGTGGGTAATGGCTAGTCTCTGAATAAGGAGAGTCTCGAATGAAGGAGAAAAAACAGAACTTCACTCCCAGAGTAGCTAGAGACACCACCAAGCGCACTGATTGGTCAAATTAAATAGTGCGCGATTCCCCAACTTCCTGTTATGCATTTCCGTCCCTTTTCACGAAATCACCCCCTTCCACAAATCTCCAACAATCGAGAGGAAAGATGTTACACATTAAACAAATTATCTTCAGAGCACACTATGTGTCTAAAAAGGAAGAGGGGGAACTGAATTAATTCAATTCACAGTTCTGTTTGTTCTTTTTTGTATTTTTTCATAAATTCTATACTATTTCTCAATCATTTTGAATGCTTACTATTATTAGAACTTTCTTCAGCTTTTTACTTTGTGAATGAGAACAGATAATCTCTTCCGACGTTTCTTTTGTTGTCCTTCTAATTTTAGGTTCAGGACATATAGAGCACTAATACAAGAAGAGGAATTTCGGTGTTGCTTGTAAGGATAGTAAGTAGTTTTTATTTTATTATTTTTATTCTTCTGTTGAAATGTGAAGAAACATGCAAGGAGAGTGTAGCACTGGATTTAAGAAGGCCAGCAATGTAGAATATGTTGTTTCAAAGGGAAGGCTGGGCATAGCATTCTGTATAATTAATTTCGAAATTTCTGCAATTAATATGACTTTGGATTGTCTATATGCATTATTTTTATACTCTTAAAAATGCTAATAATAGAATAGTTAAGAAAAAAATTAAAGCAAATATCTAAAAAATTAATTGTATAAATTTCCATCTGGCTTGCATTTATTCAGTTCTAAGAGAATGGAACATTGAATGATAAAAAATTAAATCTTAAAAAAACTTGTGCTTTATGGAAACATTTATATTTTTTTTTAATATTGTCACGAAGACTTCGGTACCTCTTAAGTCTGACTCTGAAAACTAAAATGCCACATTAAAAAGAAACTTTTAATTTAAACATTTTTTTCATTCAGAAAACTACTAACATTTCACATAATTTTTTATTTGATTTCTTGTATGCAATGAATATAATAGTACATTTTTTTATAACTATATTCTTTTTAAGTTAAAAGTAGGAGGTTGAAATACCATTTTATAGATTGTTTATTTGTGTATGTAATGGTGTAAAAATAATTCCTTGGTTATCTTTATCCCAATGAAAAATTTTGAACTTATAATACTTTAACTTGGTTGAATTGGCTTAAATGATCTATAAATTTTTGCAGCTTGTGGGTGCTGTTCTATTCATAAATGATAAAATAAATTGTGTTAGAAATAAAAATTTGTATAACAAATTTCAAATCTCTAGAAATATGTAGGAATTAAAATTTTATAGAATTTGCATATTAGTATTCTGGGTTGTTAGACCAATTTCCAAAAGAAATTTGGCACATTCTCCCTTATCAGCTCTCTCGCATCTCATTCAATCTCATCAACAATTCGACAGTTCCTTCAAAATCAAAGCATGCACTTGAGGTTGAAAGAATACATCGACAAAATGGTTATCAAGGATAAAGCATGCAGATTTAAATACAGTGAAAATCTGTTAATTTGAAACTAAGGGGACTGATATATTTTTTTGTGTTAAAAGAATTTTGTATTAAAGGATATTGCAAAATGTAAAAAAAAAGTTTAAGTTTATTAGAGTACATTTTATTTACATAGATATGTATATAACTAATAAAAATCAATAAAACAAAACATTTACCGGAACTTACGGAAATTTGATCAAAATTTTCAAGTTTTTTGAAAAACAAAACATTTATTGAGTTTTTAGAATATAATCTGATATTTTTCTTTTTATTGTGTTTTTTAACATCAAATTGTGTGATGTCATCCATTTTGTTGTTCATTTTACCATTAGAATGTTTGCCCAAATAATTTCGCATATATTTCGTGATGCTCCTCATTTCAGATGACCTAGACAAGAGAGAGCTGCGTATTCATTCCATTTTTGTCTTTGGAATCTGTATCAATGATGTTTTTTGAGGTTTGAACAAACTCCAAAATATCTTTTTCTGCCATTAAGGCAAGTTAGAATCCTGTTTGATAGTTAATTTTTTAATCAAAAGCATATATTGTACATATTATTAACCTTGCATGGGCTCATATTCTAACACATTATGTTTTGATTTCTTTGGAAGCGATGAGAATGTTATCGACTTTTTCATCTTTGAAGAAATTTTGCTGCCATACATTCATCTTCTTTAGCTAGTCTAGTGAGTGCACCAAAGTTATTTTAGGTAAGGATTTTTAAAATTAATTATTACAAACATTAATTTTCTCTTGATAGTTTAATAAAAATTATTTAAAAAAATTTTTTTTTTAAATATTGAGATTCAAACAATTTTTAAAATTTTTCATTAGTGTATTTTTGAATACTTTTTATGCTTACATGTATAATATAATGTGTTTTATGTATCTATACAAACTTTTTGTCAATTAAGTATAAAATATGAGTTCCTCTAAATGTACTCTAAAGCATCAGATTCTAACCGGTGGTCAGTGAAAGAATTTTGATGGTCTACAGCAGAGATGCACAACCTTTTTAGGATGAGGGGCCAAAAAATTTAATAGAATCATATTGAGGGCCAAAGTATTATGCGATGGCAAATATGTTACAACCGTGAAAACACTGTTTTATGACAATGTTTATGCATTTATCACAATTATTACTTACTCAGGTACACATTATACAGTTGATAAATGAATGAAACACAAACACTTTCAGAAAGATTAAAATACTTTGGCTCAAAAAAAAATTCCTGCTAAAAAGGTGGCAAACTTGAAATTATATTATCACAAACTGATACGCTCTGAGTGGCCGAACGGTTAGAGCACTGCTCTGCCATGCAGGTGGCTCGGGTTTGAGCCTCCCAGATACTTGTTTGTTAAATTTAATCATGACTTTCGTTATTTATTATAACGGACATTTGCAAATTATATAAATTGAATTTATGTTAATCTTTCCCCTGGTAGTTATTCTAGAACTCTCCACCAGGTTTGTAAAAGTACTGCAGCTGGATAGGTCTTCAGTTGTGGTGCTGCCCGTGTAAAACACTACAACAAAATAAATCTTGTATTGGGTAACATCACCTTGTTCCTTTCTACGTGACAATATAACAGGAAAAGTTTTGCTAATTATATAGAGATCACAATTTAAGTTTTAAAAAAAAATTAGTACTTAAAATTTGTAAGATTTAATGAGATGGCTGGAACTGAATATTTGAAGTTATTGATTTTACGTCAGGCTTAAGATTGTTGTGGCAATACGTAGAACAGAAGAAAGGTTTTCATCTGCTATTCTATTTCTTATTTTTGATTTGTTTAAATTCATTAGTGAGAAAGAGTGCTCACAAATGTAAGTGCTGCCAAAGAAAGTGGGGCATGCAGCTGCATTTTGCTTTAAGTACAAAAAATCCTGGGATAAGTTTTTATAAAATTTTAATATCGATTTTTCTTTGAATTGATTTTTGATAACATCAGAATTTTGTAAATCAATTAAGGCTAACTGCATACTCTCATCCACTAGATTTAAATCATCAGAAAATGGAGAAGAAAAAACATCAATTTTCGTTTGGCACTTTTTAAATCTAAAAATTGATCAGCAAATGCGTTGCACAAGATTTGAATCTGTTCCTCATACTGCATCTTCATGTGTGGAAATGTTTCATGCATTTTTTGGTCGTAGGGAAAGTGTGCAAAATTTATAGTTTTCAGCTGGTTTTGAAATAAACATAATTTTTGTTTAAATGCCTTTACGTTATTTATCAATTGAAAAATGAATTGATTCTTTCCTTGTAGCTTTGTGTTCAAGTCATTCAAATGGCCTGCTATGTCTGCAAAAAAAGGCCAAATCATACTGGAAACTTACTTCTTTTAACCTTCTAGTATTTTTACCACAGAAATGTAACAATTTCATCAAATAGTTCCATCAAACGCTTATGGGCAACTCTTTGGTTGAGCCATTTAACTTCTGTGCAATAAAGAATATCAGAAGGTATATCATCAAAATCTTTTAAAAATTCGGAAAATTGACTATGTTTGAGGGCATTACTACGAATAAAGTTAACTGCTTCAGATACACACTGCATTAAGGTTGCAAATCCTAATTCTTTACCACATAAATTCTCATGATGAATTGTGCAATAAACCTGCAACAGTTCTACACCACAATTAGCAGCAAAACCATTTCAATTTTCATGCCAATCATTGATTTTGCTCCTTCTGTGGTAATGCTTTCACAATGGTTCATGTTTAAGGAAGCTGCATCGCACAAATGTATCAAACTGGAAAGAAGTTCACTTCCAGTTGTTTGCCCTTTCATGGGAAACATTACAAGTAGTTTCTCCATAGCACAAAATTTTTTATCAATTCCACGAACAAACAAAAGCAATTGGCTAACTGATGTTCGATCTGTAGATTCAACAACAGCTAAAGAAAAATATAAAAAGTTTGAAGCGGCTGATTTTACTTGATTTTCAATGTCCTCATTCAACTGTTGAATTCTTATTTGAATAGTCATTCTATTTAAACTTATATTTTTGAATTTCTTTTTGCTTCAGGACAAAGTTTTTCATATGCAATTAACAAACACTTTTTATCGAAATCACGATCTGTGAATGGCCGACTTTCTTTAGCGATAATTTTAGTGACACTTAAGCTCACTTCCCCATATAAATTTAAAAGTTAACTGTACTTTTTTTAAAAAAAATTGCTTAACTACTAAAAGTTTTTTGAATTGTTCGATTTTTTGCGATCGTTCATATCCTTTCATAGATGCAAAATGTTTATGCTTTGTTTCATAATGCCGCTTTAATTATACTCTTTTGCCACAGCAATCTTGCAACTACATATTAAGCATGTGACAGTATCATTGTAATAGATAAAACAGTATTTATCTGTCCATGCATCTTGAAATTTCCAATTTTGAAAATCTCCTTTTTTCTCTCTCATTATTTAAAATATTTTATATGGCTTTATAAATAAATGATACTAGACTAAAAATGTGAAAACAAAAAAGAATATCAGATCCGTTCTGTGTGACAGTGATTTCGACATTCCCGATCTACTAGCAAAACCATGGGGTTGTTTAAAAGAATGATCTCTGCAGCTAAGTAGAAGTTAAAATTATTATTGGTAGCGCTCACTATGAAGAAGAACGTAAGTTCGATAGGTTCTTTTGATTGGCTCAGCATAATTTCGAATAGAGACTGTTCCGGCATGCGTGCGTGAATACACATTTGTTCTTCGACCTTTTCTGCATCCAGACCATGCAATTGAAGAAATAATGGCTTCCAGTGATCACGTCCGCGAGCTTCTCCTATACGAAAACTCGTACTCGCAGATAGCCATGAAGGAAACATATTGAAAAGCCGCGTAATAAATTGGAAAAAAAATACTTAATGAGCAACTGTAAAACAATTATTTGCTGTAATACTATTTTCGTATGTGATTTTTCTCTGTTTAATTAAAAAGATCCATTCCATATTAGATTACTCTTCTTTTATAATAGACATTCGCGGGCCAACTTTAAAGGCTTCACAGGCCAAAAATGGGCCCACGAGCCATAGGTTGTGCATCCCTGATCTACAGAAAAAAACCTGAGATATTTTATATTTTCATAAAGATTCAGTTTCAAAAATGATGAGTTTCAAAATTTATAGAATATGAATTATACTTTTTTAAACTTCAGTTACTAATTTTACAAAAATTCTTTCTTAGTTGCTTTTTAGCTATTTTTGACAGTAAATCTAGCAACATTTGAAAGTGAGAGTTGGTAACCAGATTAAATTAGGAGCATGATACTCATATTGCTTTATGTTGCCTGTTTTCTTGAAATTCCTTTTCAATGACATGGTAATGGAAACAGATCTAAATAAGTGATAATATATAATAAGTAAACGCTAAAATTACTGTACATTATATGATAGACAACTATAACAGTGGTCTACCATAAAGTGGACAGTCATATTAGTGGTCTATCAAATATAAAATTTTAGATTAAGTGTATCTGTGAAGTTCTAAAGGTTGGGTGTTACTGCTCTAAATAAATTAAGCATATGGTGAGTCTTACATATCATGAAGTATACATGTCTGATATTCAAATTAATCCTGATTATAATGCTACTAATCCATTTTGAAAGTTTTTTGTTCTTTAAGGAAACCCATGAAAAAATTACAAACCACAAACCAAATAACAGATTTCTACTCAGGGTTAGAAATGAAATTTCAGAAGTTTTTTAACCATATTTATTTTCCAACATTTACAGATTTGAGTAATATATATAGTTTAATTTTTTAAAAAGAAATATTGCTAAAGACTTATGTTTATCAAGTGTTTATGTTATTGTTTTGTTACAGAAATCATTCTCTCCAATATGTAATAAAAAGAACTCTTTTATAAAATAAAAGCTGTAAATAGAAATACCAATTAGGAATAATATTATTTCTTTGACTAAAAAATTATCTGGTAAGGATTTATATAAAATGTTTTAAAAACTCTTAATAAAAACCCCTATTATAGAATAGGTAAAATATAGCAAAATTAAGTAACATGAGAAAATTCGGACTTTTACTTAACAAACTTCCTGTAAATTACAATACACATGTTTGATGTGATTCTCAGGTGTTTTTAATTGAAGGCCAAGTATAATTCCTCTAAATTTCTGAATGCTCAGATATTACTTTTCATCTTGACAGTAAAAAAATCAGACTGTTTATTTATTTATTGGATGAAAAATACTTGTGAAAACATTTTAATACCATTCAAGTAATATGCAATAAGTTCTTTTAGCATTGATTTTCAGTTTGCATTGAAAACCAGGGAGACTATTAAAACAGAACAAATATTTTTATCATGCAGAGAAAATTTAATTATTAGAACTTAAACTACATTTTGAATTATTTTCTAAGAAGTTGTAGATCTTTTATCATGATGTTTTGTTTCAGTTTCTTTCCCATTGCTGGATGATAAGCTAATATTAATCCCCAGTTCCATGGGAGTAAAATCTAAAATATATTCAATGAATATATTTTATTTTATTTTAAGTAAATCTCATCTAAAGGGGCCATTTTCTTGAGCAATCTAATGGAAAGTATCATGCTAGTTCTGCGTAAGAGTCTGATATTCAGGTGCATTTAATTTTGTGCATATTTTAACCAGTGCAACAAATGTTCCAATTTAGGTATTGCATTAAAAAGAAATCAATTTCTTCACATGCAAAATAATTTAATTATAAATCATTCATTAAGAGAATGGTGTGACATTTCTTTCTTTGCAGTAAATAAAGAAATTTTCTTGTTTTAAAATTAGGAAGATGGCTGTCACTGGAAATAATAAAAATGTAAAGCATCATTTGCCTATTCATACCAACAAAAAGTGTTATTTTTGTGAAATATGCAACAAAGCTTTTTTTCAAAGATATACCTTGAAAGCACACTTGCTTGTTCATACAAAGGAAAAGCCTCATGTTTGTGACATATGCAACAAAGCTTTCTCACAAAGGTGTACTTTAGAAGAACATGTGCGGATTCATACCGAGGAAAAGCCTCATGTTTGTGAGATATGCAACAGAGCGTTCTCTCAAAGGCAAGCCTTAAAAAGACACTTGCTTGTTCATACCAAAGAAAAACCTCATGTTTGTGACATATGCAACAAAGCTTTCTCACAAAAGTGCACTTTAAAAAAACATTTGTATATTCATAACAAGGAAACGCCTCATGTTTGTAAGATATGCAACAGAGCATTCTCTCTAAGACAAGCCTTAAAAAGACATTTGCTTGTTCATGCCAAGGAAAAAATCTCATGTTTGTGACATATGCTACAAATCTTTCTCACGAAGTAGTAAATTAAAAGAACATTTGCTTATTCATAACAAGGAAAAGCCTCATGTTTGTGAGATATGCAACAAACTGTTCTCTCGAAGACAAACCTTAAAAAGACGCTTGTCCATACCAAGGAAAAAAACCTCATGTTTAGGACATATGCTACAAAGCTTTCTCACAAAGTAGTACTTTAAAAGCACACTGGCATATTTATACCTAGGAAAAGCCTCATGTTTGTGACATATGCAGCAACACTTTCTCTCATATTAGTACTTTAAAAGATCATTTGTGTATTCATACCAAGGAAAAACCCCATGTTTGTGGAATTTGCTTATTCATGCCAAGGAAAAGCCTCATGTTTGTGAAGTATGCAATAAAGCTTTCTCTTATAGAGGTACTTTAAAAATACATTTGTATATCCATGCCAATGAAAAGCCTTATTTTTTAAACAACGCTTTTTATTTAACAGAACATGTGTGTTTTCATACCAAGGGAAAACCTGGTGTGCTGGCAATAAAGCTTTCTCTCACATTAAAAGTTTAAAAAAGCATTTGCCTATTCATGGCGATATTTAGATCTAACTACATTTAAAGGCAAAATTTTAATAAAAAATTGCATTCAGTTTAAAGTTTAGGAAGTTTTTATTTTTAAAAGTTTCAAAAAGTACATAAATTGTCAATTTTGTACTTGTAATTATAAAAGAAAGTATATGAAAAAGTGAACAAAATGGTCATAATTTTGTGCTATTTAATTTGACAGAAATGCATTCATGGACTTAGCCTGAAGAATAGACTTGTAGTTCCCATTGCAATTTTACTTTTGTATATTCATACATGACCTAACGCTTTTTATGATGAAATGTATTACTGTCCACAAATAAAATAAATTTTATTGTTTTACTTGAAGGAAAATTTCTTTTGTGTAAACTTTTAAACATTGAACTTTAATCTCATTTCATATTAATCTGTGGATATTAATACAATGCTTGAAATATTTCTGAATATTACAAGGGAATTTTATAGGTTTTTTTTGAAATTTAAAATACTTTTTTTGTGTAGATTTTGGTAAATTCTGTTCTAACATCATTTTATTCAGAAAGACAAATTAGGATATTTTACACAATGAATTTTAATTTGCTTTCCAAAATTTAGGTTGAGTTTGCAAGGAATTATAATATCGTAATAGCTTTTTTGTTTGTATTAAAATTGAAATACATAAAAATTGTAAAAAATTCTCTCTTCTTTTTACATAAAGGAACTTTAAAGAAGGGTAATATTCATGTATAGCATAAAGAAGACTTAAATGTGATTTTAAGAACCGATTTGTAATAGATACATATATTTATGAATTATCAAATATTTTCTCTAATTATATTTGTGAAATATTAAAAAAAATTTTTATTTGTAAAAATTCCATTTTAAAAGTAAAGCATTAGAATTTTCATGAAAAATTTAGATAACTTAGAAAATTTTGCTAACCAGTGCAAATGGGGGCACTGTAGATAGATATTTAATAAAGGCTTCTCAGAAGTGATTTTTGCGAAGGTTGCGTTATGAAAATATCTAATATAGTTCATATTAAATAAGACATAGGAGTGTTTAAATTGAAAATGCATTGAAGGAAATTAAAAATTTTCAATTTAATAATAACCTTACAATTTAGAAAAACAAAATAAAAGAAAGATGTTAGTTTTGTGTTGATTTGCATTTCTATTAATGTTTTGCTTTTTATTCTGTTTGAAGAGTTTATAACGTCAACGTTAAGTATTAGTCAAAATATGAAGAATTCTCTAGAGGGGCAGAACAGTAAGTCTTTGTATGCGGGTGGCCCACACCATAAAATCGGTCCTGACTGAAGACTGAAAAGTAAAACAAGGGAGACGTAAATTTGTTTTTATTTTGGAATGCATATATTATACAACAGAATTACACAAAAAGTCACTGTGTATAAATTGACAATTTTATGCTGGCATACATTGAGACATGCTCGCCATCCTCTCTTATTTATATATTATACTATTCGAATTAATTGGGACAAACATTTTTTCTTGTCTGAGTTGGAGTATGGTTCTCAGTTACTACCTCAACCACCCAAACATATTTGCCCAGAAATGTGACGGAGCAACCTTCACTATAATTTACTCATTTCATTGGTTTTAGTACATTAGTTGTTCAGTTATGAGCCTTTCAGTGTGGTAATTGGTGGTTATAATTTTGCTTTCCACATAACACGTGTTACTTTTGCTTATTCAGAGATGGATATTACTCCAAGAAAGTGTTGTAAAATAATCTCTCTAAATGAACACACTTCTATGACTGTAAGAGATATAGTTATGGGCAGAGGTGGATTAAGGTAATTGGAGGCCCCTGGCAGTAAAAGATTTAAGGCCCATGGGGTCAAGAGTTGAAAAACTAAAATAGTTAAAAGATTCGCTGACCTTAAATTATCAAAATAAAATGTATTGGTTAAAAAAAACTTAATGACTAAAGAAAAATCTTAAATGTATTTAAAAAATTAAAAACCTTACTAAACAGCCTACAATTTTGCTTTACCACTTTGTATCTTGATTTTCTTTGAATAAAATTCAACGACTGCAGAAAAATCTTAAACATATTTAAAAAAAATTAAAACCATACTAAAGAGCTTACAGTTTTGCTGCACAACTTTGCATCTTAATTTCTCTTTAGCAAACTCATCAATTATTTTTGCCATATCTATTTTGTCCAAAACATCTTGTTCTATATATAATATAGCCATGTTGTTCAGTTTTTCTTCGTCCATAGTACCTCTTAACTTATTTTTAAAGCTGAACAAGATGTCTCACCTGATGTATTCGATATCAGTATTCCTCAAAATATTTTCAAAAGTTATTTCCCTAATGTATCTCTACATTATGATTTGTCTTGATAAATTTCTAATGGAATCTCTCTCCCTCTCTTCATTGTATTTCATAAATAGTAAAAACATCCAATTCATATCATCAAAATTAAAAGATTCAATGTCATCTTCGTAAGTTTTCTTTAGTTTTTGTGTAGTTTTCTTCTTAATTTCAGATAATCTGTTGTCAAAAAATACAATTAAGTGTTCTATAACAGAACCATAAAACTTAGCCCTTCGGGATAATTCTGCTCTTGTCCTATTGGATATGACATACAATGAATGCACTTTGAAAGTTTCCCTCCTTTTAAAAACTCATAACTGACTTCTTTACTTGTACCCAGTGGTGTAACGTACATCCCCGCAACCATCACTTTGCAAGGGGTCCCAAAACCTGATGCAGTGATTTTGCATTATTATTTTTCGTTACGTCATTGCTTGTACCGAATTCCCCCCCTCCTTTGTGGCCTGCGAGCTTGTCCAGCTTCCTCTTCAAACGAGATCCTTGATAAATCAGTTACTCCTTGTTCCATTTAGGAAATTCGGGATATAATTTTCTACAGAATTTAGTAGACTAGATCCTTTTAAATCCTTCACACTTAGTTTATTGCAATGATTTGCTAGGAGCATTTATTCTCTGGATTATGTTATTCCAAATTGTGGTTTATAGGGAAGTTTCATATTTGTCCATCTGTTTCAAAAGGAAAGTTGCTTCCAGTGTTGTGGGTTTTTTCCCCCCTTCTGATTCGTACCACGGATTTCAGCCAGGGCTGCTTTTAATAATCTTTATCCTGCTATTAAAGTCTAAATTCAACTAGCTTGAAATAGTTTGCTTTGAACTAGACATATCTTTCATCACAACATTTTCTTTCACTTATCTTAATAGTAAAATATACTGATGGAAATAAAAATCCCATCACCAAGAAAGAATTGTGCTATGTCAGCGAAATTTGGTAGGCATGTTTATACATCTGAAAGAAGACTAAGATTAAAATATCGCGTTAGGTGCATAAGTGTGGTCAGTAGCGCACACAAAATTTTTTCAAGGGGAGTCAATGGTTGAAAATCACCCAACTCGTGTCATACCTCAAGAAAACACCAATTGATTCTTCTGATTTTTTTTAACAAAAAACAGTAAAAAATAAATTATTCAACTAATAATTAGCATTAATTAATAAAATAAATTGTTAATTACAAGTACTTAATTAAATGTTGCGTTATATATATAGGATTATCATATCAATCGAAAAAAACTGAAGGGCTTTCGGGGGGGTTGTCCGGACCCCCAGGACACTCCCCTTGTGTGCGTCACTGAGTGTGGTACTAGTTGTGCCACTGAGGATGCGAATCAAGTGTACTTTAAATACTCGCTATAAAGTTCGTGAGTGTTATCGTTGTGATTTAACGTAGAGAGTTCATGTTAGTCCAGAATGACTTTAAGAAGACGAAGAAATCATTATCAACAGCTCGCTGATTTTGAACGAGGTAGTATAATAAAACTAAAAAAAAAGGTGGATTTTCTTTCTACGATATTGCAGGCAGATTTGGGAGGAATGTATTAATTGGGCATGATTTTTGGCAACAGTGGTCCAGGGCCTGCACTACCTTAAGAAAAATATGGCTCAATCATGCATGGGTCACCAATGACAGAGAAGATTGCAGTATTCACCACATGGATAGCGAACATTGTAGTGCATCTACAGCAGAAATTACAGTTTTTTTTCTGCACCAGAGTGACACAGGGAACTGTAACGAAGAAAATGATTTGAGAAATAGCCCCCAGCCAGATGCTCTGCAGTGTTCACACCATTAACTCGAAATCACTGCCATATGTGACTTCAATCATGTCACGCTAGTGATCATCTGAGAGTTGAGTGACGATCTGTTGTGTTTTTCGCTTAAAGCTGTTTCTGTCTTAGTGCCAGTGATGGCTGTATATTGATTAGAAGAAGGCCAGCGCCTGCGAACAACCTTTCTGCAGCCTAGGCGATTTCGACCTGCAACTAAAGTTATAGTCAGGCGCGAGCAATTTTCTTTGATTCCAGGAATGCTCTCGAGGTTAATTCACATACCCTGAGAGCAAATTTGTACTCCAAGCTAGTGATTCAAACTGTTGCACTGCCATTTATAAACACCATTCAACTGGTGTTTTCCAACAGGATAACGTGCCCCTCAAACTCTGCTGCTACCCAACATGCTTTATAGAGTGTCAACGTGTTATCTTGCCCTGCTAGATCACCAGATCTTTCTCCAATCGAGCATGAACGGGGCATCAATGGATGGTAATAACAGCATCGCCCATAACCAGAATTAAACAACCTTGTATTGACCGACCAAGAGCAGGCGTTCCATCCCACAAACTGATATCTGGTATCTGTACGCCACATTCTATTTATATATACATGCTTGCGTTTAAAATTCTGGTGGTTAAACTTATTTTTAATGTACCATCATCTCACAATTGAAATGGCTCTTCTCGCGCTTACATTAAACTTTGAGCTTTAAGCAATTAAATACACTGAAAAGGCATAAAAAAAAACTGGTGCACCTGCCTAATATCGTGTAGGGCCTCCATGAGCACGCAGAAGTTCTGCAGCACGACGTGGCACGGATTCGATTAATGTCTGAAGTAGTTCTGGAGATAATTGACACCATGAATCCTGCAGGGCTGTCTATAAATCAGTAGGAGTAAGAGGGGGTGGAGATCTCTTTTTGAACAGAACGTTGCAAGGCATCCTAGATATATTCAATAATGTTCATGTCTGGGGATTTTGGTGGCCAGCGGAAGTGTCTAAATTAAGAAGAGTAGTCCTCTGTAGAGCAATTCTAAACGTGTGGGTTGTCGCATTGTCCTGTTGAAATTCCCCAAGTCCGTCGGAATACACAATGGGCATGGAAGGGTGCAGGTAATCAGACAGGAGGCTTACGTACCTGTCTCATGTCAGAATCGTATCTAGACATATCAGGGGTCCCATATCACGCTAACTGCGCGCGCCCCATACCATCACAGAGCCTCCACCAGCTTGAACAGTCTCCTGTTGACGTGTAGGAAACTGTTGGAGCATGAGCTTACGGATTCATGAGGTTATTTCCATACCCATACACAACCATCAGCTCGATTCAATTGGAAATTAGACTCACCAGACCAGACAACGTGTTTCCAGTCTTCAACAGTCCAATGTCGGTGTTGATGGGCTCAGGTGAGGCGTAAAGCTTTGTGTCGTGCTGTCAATAAGGGTACATGAGTGCGCCTTCAACTCCGAAAGCCTATATCGATGATATTTTGTTGAATGGCTCGCGCAGTGACACTTGTTGATGGCCCAGCATAAAAATCTGCGGAAGGGTTGCATGTCTGTCACGCTTAATGATTCTGGTTAGTCATCATTGGTCCCGTTCTTGCATGATTTTTTTCCCGGCCGCAGCGACGTCCTACATTTGATGTTTTACCGGATTCCCGATATTCACGGTACACTCGTGAAATGATCGTACGTGAAAATCAAAATTTCATCGCCGCATCGGTGATGATATGTTAAATCTCTCAAGCGTAAACTGTAACATCACGTTCAAACTCACTTAAATCTCGATACCTACCATTATAGCAACAGTAACCTATTGTGCTGGATTAGAACCAGCGACCTATGGATTCATAATCACGTAACATACCACTAGACAGAAGTGATCACTCCTGTTCGGAGGCTGTTATTGGCTTATTTTAGATACCACCACAGTACTCCCCCACCAGTGAGTAGGTAGATAGACGAACTAACGAGATATTTGTTGTTATAACAGTCGTGCACCTAGCCCCTTGCCATGATGAATTTCGTGGGCCTCTATCTGACACCGTCAGACAGGTGGCATTAGAAACAACAACATTACTCAACCGATTTTAATATAATTTTGCATAATGTGTGTCATTTCGTCCAACTTAGATTGCAGGATAGTTTTTATTTTAATTAATGACCATAATTTTTTATTCCCGGAAATGTGAAGAATCCTGGAAACGGGACAATTTACAAAATGCCGCAACTAATTTGCATGAAAAATGAGTACCTAGGTTATTTTGAAGTGTGGAATTTGAATTTTTAATCGGCTTCCAATAATAACCGTAACTTTGCTGGATAATACTAGTCGACCGTATTTTAGACACTCGTGACAAGGGCCTACCTTAACAGCCTCGGAGTGTGTAAACTTGGTCCCTGACGTATTTCAAAAAGGGCAATCCGAATTTGATATCCTATCTGAGAAATTACCGTAACTTTGCCGGATAATTCCAGACAAAAGTCTATTACGCGAACCGTCGCAAGAGCTTACCCTAAAAGTCTTAGATCAGAAAAAGTGCGTTTCTGGTGTATTTCGGGACGGTGAAAGAAAATCCTACATCGAATTTTAGAAATTCCTGTAAATTTTCCGGATAATGCCGGATGACCCTAATGCCCCTGTTCAGGGACTGAACTAGCAGGCTAGAGGGCGCCGAAAGTAGTCTCCGGTTGTGTCTAGGGGCGGGAAATGCGAATCTGATCTCATGTTTCAGAAACTCCGGTAAATTGGCCGGAATTAAGAGGAAAGTCTTTGCCCTCTAGTGACTAAACTTGCATGAGCCTAGCATCAAAAGATAGTCCCGTGTGGGTTTCGGTGTGTGGAAGAAGAATCTGAAATCGAATTTTAGGAGTTCCGTTAACTTTGCCGGATAATGCCGGACGACTGTAATATTCGCGGATAGCGGCACCGCCCTAGACATATTTAGGGACCGCTGATCCGAATATTCCCATCCAATTGAATTCAAGAAAATCCCATGACTATGTCAAACAATGCCATATGACCATATTTTACACGAACCTTGGCAGGGGCTTAACATTAACTTCTTGGGGTTTGAAAATTGATTACCTGGTGTTTTTCTGATGAGAGGGGGTACAAAAATCTCAAATCGGATTTTAGAAACTCCCACGTGCGCGCGTAACTTTGCCGTATAATGCCGGACTACCGTAATGCTCCCCTTCAGGGACTGAACTTGCAGGAGTAGGTGCGCCGAAATGAGGCAACGTGTGCATCTCGGGATTTTGAACGAGAATCTGGATTCGTATATCTGAAACTTCCATAACTTTGCTGGATATTGCCGGGGTGAGGTCGAATGGCTTTACGTTCGAGTCCCGATCCAGATTTTCATTCCTTATAGCTGTGATCTTCAAACTTCCGTGTACCCCACGGAATCGTGGGGTTCCACGAGGCATACCCAATGGTTCCACGAGTCACAATAAAAAAAAAGTTTATAAATGAGTATACAAAATGTATTCACGTTCTCTAAAATATTTGTGCACCCTCATCCCTGTCATTCAGAAACTGAAAATTTATTCATAAATAATAACTTTATACTTTGCAATTATTTTTAAACTTTTATTTATAATATAATAAAAGAATATTATATTAATTATATATACTAAATTGTGAATATTTTGTTGTTTACTATCCTGAATTTCACGGGATAGTTTTATACTCGTTAGTACAATGTCTTTCTTGCAAAGTATAGAGTTTTTTAATGGAAAATGTACATTTTTATATTTGTGGGAAAACACCTATCAACAGTTTCGATGTTAAAAATCTAAATTTAAGCAATAACAGATCCTCAATTTTATATTGCAAATTTATGCGAAACACACAGTATTTCTCACACAACAGTTATAAACATTTCAGATGCCATTCAGAACAATGTGTATAAACGAAAAATATTTCTCAGCGTCAGTGGCTACAAAAACAAAGTAAAGAAACAATTGAAACTCAGAATATGTAATTCAATTGCAGTTATTGTCAATAGACCTAGACTTCGACAGTTTGTGTGAAAAAATGCAAACACAGGTCCCAGTTACTAAACATAATGTATGGATAGATGCCACTTGGATTACAGATTAATATTATTAATGAAAAAATTATTTTAAAAATGGATTAAAAACTTTAAAAAAAAATATTTTTTTTAATTGCCTTTACATTTATCTATAATGTTGATCTACTTTAAATATTATTTTTAAGATATATTCTTATAAGTGTGTGTGTATGTGTGGAATAGGGTTCCAAGAAAATATTTTCTATGTCTTGGGGTTCCACGAAAACACTTTCTAGTTTTAGGGGTTCCGTAAACTGAAAAAAAAAGGAAGACCACTACCCTATAGAAACTAAACTTGCTGGGCATCTTTGCTAAAGTACGATTTTTCAATAGGAAATTGCGTTGGCAATAGCATTTTTAGGCATTATTGTCACTTTGTTAGATGATGAACAAACTGCACATTCAGCATTCAAGCTGCCATTAGACATTCGTAAGAAACCAGACGCAGTGTAAAAAGGTGGATTGGTTACGGTATTGCAAAGGAGTTCATTCATAATCAGGGATGAGTGTACCATTTCCCATAAACATTCACTCGAGGCATTTCATAGAACTTCGCAAGAGTTAAGTGGCAACAAAAAAATATTCGGTGATTCTGTCCTACTGTCTGGTTACTTCCGACAGACATTGCCAGTCATTCCTTGCATTAGTTTTGCTTACCGAAATTAACACATGTTTAAAACAATCGTTTTTATGGCGAGACGTTGAAACACTTCGATTGACCGTAAACATGCGAGTGCAATTGCAAGATGATCAATCGGAGCAAATATTCTCTAACCAACTGCTGAATATTGGAAACGGTGAAGTAGAAACTGCATCCCAACACATAATGTATCAAATAGCCAGACAATTTCTGTAGTGTTGTTCAGACAAAAAAGGAACTGATTGAGAGTGTCTTCCCGTATATACTGAAAAATTCTAGATAATGATTGGCTTTGTAGTCCTGTTACTTAATCAGAAAAAAATGTTGATATTGTCGAAATAAACTTCCAGATACAGAGTTTTTTCCAGGTCTATCTACTGCCTTTTAAATCAATCGACACTATTGCTGATGAAAACGAAACCCTAAACTGTCCATCCGAGCTTTTGTATTCTCTGGATTTATCAGGAGTGCCACCACACAATCTTGGGTTAAAGATTGGCTCACTGGTTATTCTGCTGCGTAACTTAAATCCACCTAGATGATGCAACGTTATATGTTTGGACATTGAAAGAATTTCCGGGAAACATCTTGAAACAAACATTTTGACTGTAAAGCTTAAAAGAGAATTCGTCCTGTTGCCACATCTTCCAATGATTTCGTCAATCTCTAATACCATTCAAAAGGCTTTAATTCTCGATTCGTTTGGTTTTCGAGATGACCATCAATAAATCTCAAAGCCAAACAATGTCCATTTGATGCTTGGACTTAGAAAATCCATATTTCTCGAATGGGCAACTATATGTTGCGTGCTCACGTGTGGGAAAATTGTCCAGTCTATTTGAGCTAGCAAAAGATGGGTTGTCGAAAAATATTGTGCACTAATTAGCGATTAGTTATATTAAACTTATTTATCGTTAAAATGATAAAAAATAATATTAAAAACTCTTAAGAATCAACGTTAGTTACTTCATTTATAAAATTAAATCTTCATATGTTGTTACTTAACAACTTCGTATGTATTTCATGTATTATACTATATTCAAATAAGAGATGAATAAAATGCAAAATTCAAAACATCACATTGTTTTATGCTTAATTTCAACTCTCCGAAATGTAAACGAAAGATTAATTTGACTGCATTAAGTGGCTCAGAATAATATTACAAACCAAAGAATTAAAACAAAACCACAGCAACGCGTGGCCGGGTCAGCTAGTATAATAAATAAAAATGAATGTGTCTTATGCCTTCGTAAACCATTCATCCGAATAAGACGGGCACAAGATTGGCCTTGCGCAATTCCTGCATTTGCTAGTTTATCTTGACAGTGGTTTTGATTAATTTTTACAGTGAAAGTTCTGTTCTGAATATAGGAGTTAATTAGGAGTATTAGTTGGTTGGATTTTAGAAGTAATCAGTATAAAGAGTAGGCCAGTGTGCCATACTCTGTCGAAAGCTTTTTGAATGTCAAGTAAAACGCAGCCATGCACTGATTCTATCGTTTGCTTCTATAAAAAAAACCTCAACAAGGAGAAGTTGATGCTGGTGGAGAGACGAAGACGGAACCCGTGCTACTCCGGATAAAGATTTTTGGTTTCGAAGGTAGTCATTGAGAGAGAGAGTCTGGCTAAGATGATTCTCTCAGCCAGCTTACTAAGAACTGGGAGTAGTGATATAGGTCTGTTATCGATTCTGTCAGTTTCTTCTACTAACTCCCGGACACACTCCCTAACAAAACTCAGCTATCCGATTGGACGAGCGCACTGTTC